>JASUUG010000247.1:0-61362 GCA_030449905.1 Luvunga scandens
AAAGTATACCCATCAAATACTCCTAAACCTAGATTTTGCTAGTCGTCGAGCAAAACTAAAACCCAAAAATAAAGTAACAAAATAAAATCTAACTAGACCACTTTCGTAGGTAATTGCAACTGCATTTAGCAAATGCAACAAGCCTTTTCACCCCAATATATAGCTATCGCAATTTGACGCTACCTGTTCCCATCATAATTGCTTGAAGGGATCCTGTAATACCTGGGGATTCCCAATCTCCAAATAATTGATATATTTCTCATTTTTGAACTTAATTTAATCATATTAGCCTAAAAATATATAAAATAAAATGAGAACAATAATGAATGGGTCTTATTTCATTCTACTTCATCAAACATTTGGTATATATAATTATTTTCAAAACAAAGTTCAAAAAATGTCATTTTAATACAATATTGTCGTGAGTGCTATTCAGAGTAATGATACCTCTTGGTCACCAACTATAGCACGACAAACGCTGTGATCGGGGCTGCTAGCTGATATCATGATTGGAGTTGGATTGTTCAGCTATCGACAGCGTGATGTGCTGGCTATGATGAGCTGAGGACAAGAGTGGGTACTACAATTATCGTGTATAATTTGAAAAGGATGAGGTGGATTGTGAGAGAGAGTGGCTTTAGGATTTGATTTGTGGTTAAGACTGTGGGTTGTGGGGCACTAAGTTGTGATTAAATTAAATTACATTAAAGTTTTTATATTAGCTATTATTTATATTATTTGTATAAATATTTTAATATTTTATTTACACCAATATTTAATATCTTACCATTTAAATTTTATTATTTATTCTTCTGTAATTTTGAGAAAAAGAAAATAAACTGAAAATAAAAATGGGAAAAATGGGGAGTGGACGGGAATTCTACTTCATCCCCATCAAATCATTGAAAAGAAATTGAGTATAAAATTATTTCATACCTTCCTCGAATGGAAAATCATAGACCCCATCCCCGTGGGATTTTGCCATCTCTAATCTTTAGGATGAAGGGCAGCAAAGGTTTCTTTGGAAGCTTGACAAAAATCCTAGACCCCGTCCCTGTGGAGAAATCACAGATTTCTCCTTAAGCTTAAACAGCTGCTTCAGACCAAACTTTCCACTTTAGTGACTCTGGAGTTGCTAGAAACAATTTTTCCCACAAGCGTTAAAAATGAGCTTAAACATTTATTTTGGCCTGATCTTACCGCAATTCAATTCATTTTACATGAGGAAGCACAGGGTGACTTCAAATATTATGAGCTAGACATCAATAATTTTGTTCCTTCAATCCAAAACTCAAAAAATCTTCGTGACCTCGACACTATATTTTCCAAACCTAAGACCCCTTTAAATTTCACATGCTAATATGAAACTCGAATATTATGAGTGGAATGCAAATATAGGGCTTTAACTCAAGTAGGTTGAGTCATCATAGAGGTCAACCGAAATCCAACATGTGGAATGAATAATACTGACATAGGCTTTAGCGGACTCTCGCACTAACTAAATGCACACATAGCCTTTTAATATGAGTTCACTTGGATAGGGGCTAGGTTATATTAGTTCGACATTAGTAACAAAATGCCAAGCAAATATTTTCTAGCTTCCTTTCATTTTAATGTACAGCACACGGTCTCCTCACTCTTAAGTCTAAACAAATCACTTCAAGATTAGCTAAATCTACAATAATTTCAACCTACCCGGAGCCGCAGCCTTGATTCAAGACATGAAATCCCAAGCTTGAACATATTGGTTTCGACTTGCATTACTAACTTCAACATACAGAGAACAGTACTACTCGCCCAACCAAGTAAACACCAAACGCCGATCTAATTGTCCAATCCGATGATGAAATCTGCCGGCCCATAATTTTCACTTACGAATTAACTGCATCTTAAATACATGACTTTAAATCCCAACTGTTCACCCCAATATATAGCCATCACAGTTTGACGCTCCTACATCATTCAATTAAATCACAGCCCAAAACATTCAGATTCAACTTAGAAAGCATTCAACTTTAAATTCCAAAAAAAAAAGTCACAAATTAATCATCATTGTAACACCCCCAAATCCAACACATGCAGAGCACATGATGAAGGAGGTTACTAACAAATTAAGATCCATGCACAGAAATCTCAAACTAAGATATCTCAAATTTTTAATCAAATAAATCTACAAATCCATGTGTTCGACTTTAAATAATCTCTCTCTCAAAGACATAAGCATAAAAAAAGTCTCAAAATTTCTCAATTACAAGTCATAAACAAATAAACTTAAAAGAAACATAAGTCAATCTTTCTCTCATAACTAGAAAAAGGAAACGAATCTCTAATTCCAATGATAAGCACACCTTTCAACAAGATACTTAATCTGCAAAAGTAATGACGAGAGGAATGAAATCAACTCGATAAGTAAAACCATTCAACACATTATGCTTTAATGATACCAAAATATTGCAAGCCTTTTTTTTATTAAAGCAAATATTATAATTCATAAAATGACGTATTACAATAAGATCATATAAGCTCATAGTAATTCAAAATATTAGAAGTACAATCAATTATGGAAGCAAATAGTATAGCATATATGCAGAAAACAAGATGTTAGCTCATGTCATACAGTGTCATCTATACTCCTGGTGACCTGACTAAAAGAATCAATCGAATATCATGTGCACACTCAAAGTAAACTTAGTATTGGTCTAGAGAGGTATATGCATCATATTATCGATCGAGAATTAATCGTGAGTAACTATTGACAAGGAGCCAAAACATTCAAATTAGTTTTTCATATGTAATGACATCGTGGCACTTTGCATTATGTGGCACTTTGTGACTTTGGCCCTCGAGAGGTGGCCCTCATATAGTCTCAAAAGGTGGCCCCTATACAATCGGGGAATAATTTAAATTGTACATAGACACAAAACACTCGTATCAAATTCATAAATGTTTGTAATCATAATTTAGACTTGCAAGATATCTTATAAACAAAATCATAAAAAAGATAACCATGTAACGAAATAAATTACATATTTAAAAGCATCTATAATATTTAGTTAAAAATCATAAAAAAATTTCTTTCAAATTTGAAAACATTTACATAAACTAATTTTATTATGAAAAACAATTAGTTTTCAAATAACTACAAAAACACATGTACTTATAGTAGTGTGAAAATAATCCTTAAATAACTATAAAAACACATGTACTTATAGTACTATTAAAATAATCTTACTTATCTAGTATATTAGAAATGAAGTTACTTACCTTAATAAAAGCAATGATCTAAACACTCGTCTAAGCCTCTAACAGCCTCAAACACCTCCAATACCTTAAACAAATGCAAGTTGTAACCATTAACAACTTATGCTAAGAACTGATTTCTAATGCATACACGTACAAGTCGATTCTTAGAATTTTAACTCTTAATCTGAAGTCAGAATGACACAATATTTTGTAGAACTATTCTGCACATCCATGAGTATCTCATAAATTTTCCAAAGGATCCAATATCAAAACATTTTCAAAACTATTTATTTCTTGATAAATTTGAAATGTCTCATTAGTGCCTTAATCGAATGATTGGATTAGAGACTTTATAAAATTATTCATAAATCCGAAACTATGAAATTAAAATTGGAAGCACTAGACACATATAATAACCTCTGTTTAAAATCTCATAATTTTTCAAGTTCATTTGGCCTTGCAAATAATTTTGTGAATCAGTCATTCTTTGAATCGCTTGGTTTTCGATTGCAATAGAGCAGATTCTGAAAATCCATATAAAATCGAAACAAAACCAAATCTTATGAAATAAAATTTATTCAATAAGCCTACATGTCTAATTTTCAGAAAGATAAGGTTTTCATAAGAATCGTTCTTAAGAGATATTCATGCTGTCTAGAATTGCCCAATGTGTTTATTGTGTCCAAAATTAATAAACAAAACTCAGCCATAAATCAAAGCCCCAAACACAACTTAAACTCATGCTAAATCATGCGTAATGGTTTGTAACAATCTAAAATCATGCCAATAAAAACCTAATAGAGTGATAGAAAAACATGTGGAGAGTAGAGAGTGTAGAACTTACCAATCCTTAAGGTTTTCTCCTAAGTAAGGGTTTGAATCTAAAGGTATGAATAAAGAGAGTATTGAGCAGCGGAGAAAATAGAAGAAAAGCGTTGTGACTTAGGGTTATGGAGGAGGAAAAGTATGAATTTATAGGGAGTCTAAGAAATCTTATTATGTTTTGGAAAATATATGTGTTTTCAAAATTATCCCATGAGTAATCCTTATTAGTGGGGTAATAGTGCCACTTATAAATTCTAATAAAATAAAATTTTATAATCTAAAATTTATTAAAAAAAATTTGGCGTTACAATCATACTCAAATAAAGCTCAGAAATTTATTCAGTAAACACGTAAAAGGCAAAAATCTGACCAAAAAAAAGTAATCGTAAATACAAATAAACATAGGACGAAAACAGATCGAAACTAAATCACTTCAATTTCACATGAATCTAAATTAACCTAATCTAGAAATGAAGATGAATTGAAATCGAAGAATCGGAAAATGTGATTTTGATTTCTCAATTTATTATGAAGTGAGTTTGATCTGATGATTTCAAGCACAGAAATTGTTGATTTAAATTACTGCAGTATCCCTGAACTTTTTGGTAGGTTATCAAGAACCTACCAAATCTTTTCTGAGAAATTTCGGTTGAAAGTAGAAACCTTTCACTCATTTACCTAATAAAATTAGTCTATGGAAAAACGAAAAGAAAGAGACGAATCAATAGAGCAGTAGTCTCCAGGGAAAAGCGATATCTACAGTATAAAGTTGACGCAAGTCAATGCGAAATAATTAATTAATTAAATCTAGAGTGATTGAAAACATAACCACTACTTTTTCAAAAAACATCAACGCATGTATCCATTTTCATTCACTTTCTCCAATTGCTACCGCGTGGGGTACTCCCTTGCATAATTTCAGCTTTCGCATTGAGTATGGAAACAAATTAAATAAATACTTCAAGATTTTTCTAAGCTTTGAAACTTCCAAGCAATTACATTGCCATTTACATCCACTTAATTTCGCCATTAGCTTTAGCGTGTGGGGCTCCTTTGCATTACTCGCATCCATTACAAACAGAAATTACTTTCTAATTTTCTATAAGCTTTGAAGCTTCCCTCAATCGCAAGCGATTTGCATCAGCTTTAGCGTGTGGGGACTCCTTGCATTATTGCAGATGCAGAGATGCAGCATATAAAAAGCGCGCAAAAGGCTGGATGCATTCTCACAACGTAATTGCCTCTTAGCATTTTTGCAACATCAATTTCAATTCTCTGCCATTTTGTCATCCCAAATTATTCACCAACATCATGGTTGATGCCATCGTTTCTCCTCTCTTGGAGCAGCTGATTTCCTTTTCTGCTGAAGAGGTGACACAGCAGGTGAAGCTAGTTAAGGGGGTCGAACAGGAAGTTGAAAAGCTTACAAGCCATCTTCAAACAATTCATGCTGTGCTCAATGATGCAGAGCAGAGGCAAGTGAAGGAGGAGTCCATCAGACTTTGGCTGGCTCAGCTCAAGGACGTATCCCACGACATTGAAGATGTGCTGGATGAGTGGATCACTGCGCGACGCAAATCGCAAATGGAGCAGAATGCTCATTCTCCTCAACAAGTATGTTCCTGCTTCCCTGCCCCTAGCATTGGTTTTAAAAAAATAATTTTACGACACGACATTGCTCTCAATATCAAAGAAATTAATAAAAAGCTAGATGCTATTGCCACTCAAAAACATATATTTAAGTTCGTTGAGAATGGGAGTAACGGTACTGGTGAGAGACCGGGGCAGGTTCAGAGCACCTCCTTGATTGATGAGGAAGAGATTTTTGGTAGAGTTGCTGAGAAGAATGAACTCTTAAGCAAGCTGTTGTGTGAGAGTAGTGATTCTCAAAAAGGCCTGCATATCATCTCAATTATTGGTATGGGAGGCATAGGGAAAACTACTCTTGCACAACTAGCCTGTAATCATGAAAAGGTGAAGAGAAAGTTCGATAAAATTCTATGGGTGTGTGTATCAGAAACTTTTGAGGAGCTCAGGGTGGCCAAAGCTATGTTTGAAGCTTTGGCTGGTCATGAATCTCATTTAGGTGAATTCCAATCTCTTGTTAGATATATTTATGAATCCGTTGGAAGGATGTGCTTTCTTCTTGTCTTAGATGACGTGTGGGATGGAAATTACATGAAATGGGAACCATTCTTTCATTGTCTAAAGAATGGTCTCCCTGGAAGTAAAATTTTAGTTACCACACGTAAGGAGTCAGTTGCATCCATGATGGGATCCACAGATACTATCTCCATTAAGGAACTAGCTAAAGAGGAATGTTGGTTGTTTTTTAACAAGATAGCATTTTTTGATCGGCCCATCGAGGAACGTGAAAAATTAGAACAAATTGGGCGAAGAATTGCAGACAAGTGCAGAGGTTTACCTCTTGCTGTAAAGACAATAGGGAGTCTCATGCGCTCTAAAGAAACTGAAGAAGAGTGGAAAAGAATTTTAAATAGTGATTTATGGAAAGTAGAAGAGATTGAGAAAGGTATTCTGTCCTCATTGTTGTTAAGTTACAACGATTTACCGTCCAAAGTAAAAAATGTTTCTCTTATTGTGCTGTTTTTCCAAAAGACTATAACATAGAAAAAGACAGACTAATTACATTATGGATGGCTCAAGGTTATCTTGATGCAGAACAAGATGATGAGATGGAGACAATAGGTGAAGAGTATTTTGGCATCTTAGCTTCTCGCTCTTTCTTTCAAGAGTTTAAGAAAAGTTATGATAATCGTATTATACAGTGCAAGATGCATGATATGGTACATGATTTTGCCCAATTTATAAGTCAAAATGAATGTTTTTCAATGGAAATTAGTGGACCAAATGCCCAAAACTCTTTTGATGAGAAGGTCCGTCATTTAATGTTAATCAGTGGTAAAGGGGCTTCATTTCCTGTCTCCGCTTGTGGAGTTAAAAGAATGCGTAGCCTCTTAATTGATTATTCCGGATATTTTCATTTGGATTTAAATGATAAGATCCTAGAACAATTATTTAGAGAATCGACAAATTTAAGGGTATTAGAATTTGGCGATTGGGCCCGGTCGTTACAATTAGGGCCGTTGACTCGGATTCCAAGAAACATAGAAAAGTTGGTTCATTTAAGGTACCTTAACTTGTCTAGTCAGTCTATATGGAAACTTCCTGAGACGTTGTGTGAGTTGTATAATCTACAAAAGTTGGATATTAGTTGTTGTTGTAAACTTGCAGAGCTACCTCAAGGGATTGGGAAGTTAATAAACATGAGGCATTTACTAAACTATGGTAATATTTCTTTAAGGTACATGCCAGTAGGGATTGGAAGACTAACGAGTCTTCGGACCTTGGATGAGTTCTATGTGAGTGGAGGAGGTATTGATAGCAGGAAAGCATGTAGGCTTGAATCTCTTAAAAACTTAGAACGCCTTCAAGTATGTGGTGTACATGGACTAGGCAATGTGACAGATGTGGGTGCGGCTAAGAGATTAGAGCTTGACAAAATGAAAACCTCTCCTGTTTGAGACTTTGGTTTGACAAGGAAGAAGAAGATGGAGGAAGGAGGAAGGAGGAGGACGATCAACTTCTTCTTGAATCCCTGCAACCACCTCCGAATTTAAAGAAATTATTGATAGGGTCATACCGAGGCAACACTGTTTTCCCTAACTGGATGATGTCATTAACCAATCTAAGGAGTTTAGATCTCAATGATTGCGAAAATTGTGAGAAGCTGCCTCCTTTGGGAAAATTGCCATCCCTTGAAAGGCTCATCATAACATACATGAATAGTGTGAAAGGATTGGGTAATGAATTTTTGGGGACAGAAAGTGATCATCATGAGCCATCTTCGTGTTCATCTCCATCAGTTATTATTGCCTTCCCCAGATTGAAATCACTCACAATCTCTTGGATGTTGGAATTGGAAGAGTGGGATTGTGGGATTACAAGAACGGGAAACGCCTTCATCAACATCATGCCACGTCTTTCTTCCTTGACAATTGATAGTTGCCCCAAATTAAAGGCACTGCCCGAACACTTTCATCAGGCGACAACGTTGAAGGAATTGAGCATTGGGTGGAACTGTGGGATTCTGGAAGAGCGTTATCGCAAGGGACAAGGAGAAGACTGGCGTAAGATATCTCACATTCCCAATGTCGAGATTGGGCCTTGATAAGTAATTTCTGCTCTTACTCTGATTTGCTTTGTTGTTGATTTTAATCTAATTAAGAACCATAAATAGCGCTTTGAATCGAACTTTATATCAGAAATCTGCAATATATATTTTCTAATGTTCTGATTATCATATCCCATGAATACACGATTTTTAATTTGTGATATGGGTAACGTTACTGTAAAAGATTATTAATGCAATATGAGCAATTCTTTTGCAGGTTTAGTGACCTACATTTTGTTTGGCTTTGGAGTTGAGCAATAACCTTTCGAGGTCAGGACAATTAAAACAAAAAAAAAAGACCAAGCTCAATTTAATGTGTTGCCATTATTTAATGTATGATATGATGCAGGAGGCAGGGCAGGATGTGAAATGGGAAGCTTATTAGTGGAAGGATTTCCAGTAACAGAACCCAAAGAAAATGAAACCATTTCAAGGCCCTTGACAAAATTCTCAAGCGGCTGCACTGCAATTACGATCATCATCAGCCTAAGGTAATTCTTCTCCTGGATTCTTGTTATTTTTTATCTCATGAAGGACCATAAACTCTTTTGAATCAAATTCTATATCAGGAATATAAGCAACATTTTCTAAAATTTTGATATGAGTGCAATGATGGTAATTTCTCCTTTTGTCTGTCACCGAATGTAAGATAATTTTGAACCGAGTCAACTTTGACAATTGCTGATCAAGTGATGAAGAGTGAGACTGGTACTAGATTGGGGATTAAAGCAAAAGGAGGTAAATTGTTGGCATTTTCTTCAGCCTTGTTTGAACCGGTGACTGATTCACAAGTCTCCATGAATTCGGCTTTTGACCAATTGACTGATAAATTTTCAATTTCTTTGGTGCTAAATGTACATGTGAAGCAGGGAGCAGAGCATGACTGTGGAAAACAGAAGCTTTGTAGTGAAAGCCTAAACTCAGGTAATTCTACAAAGTACATCTTTTGTGTAATTTATCTAAATCAGGAAATTTTATTTCCATCTGTTGCAAGATCAAACAGAAACAGAACACAAATAAAAGTATTCTACTTCTTGTGGCAATCTTGCCTTCATTCAGATTATGAAACCATTTCCGGGCATCGAATTCATCCAAAAGTTTGAATAAGTTTCATGGTTGGACATTGTTAGCTTCTTTTTCTTTTGGTGCATTTAGGTGCTATCAAGTCGAAGCCCTAAGTACGATTGCATCGAGCTGCTGCTCGGAAATTTGAGGATTTGATGGCTGCCCATGTTATTGTCAGAAGCTGCGGTTCTTTTCATCAGCCTCAACCTTAACCCGTCGCTATGGATAACTCAGGTTTTTGTTATCAGCTATATCATCTTTTTCACTGTTTTGAAACTCTTAAGATTAAACGTCAGTAAAGTTGCTTCAGTCATCCATGTAATCAGGCGGACGATACTTAGCAGCTTATTTAGGCAAATTTCAGAATTCAGTTTGTTTGCTGGAAACTGGTGTGGCGACAAGGATACTGGCAAGGATAATAGGATCGTTTTTTGTGTGAGTGAATTTTGAGAGCTTGAGTGTTTTGGTATTTGCAATTATAATCATCCTCTGCCTGAAGGTGATTTCTTCTCCTGCTCTGTCGTTATTTGTCCTCAAATTGAAAAGCATAAAGTATTTCAATCAAATTCTATACCAGGAATATGAAAATGTTTCTAATTTTTTATTTCCATCTGTTTGCATACATAACTTTCTGCACATGTACTAGTTAAAGAACAAACAGAAACAGAGTAGAAAATGAAACCTTTTCCAGGAAGCAATTGGCAGCAAATTCATATAAAGTGTAAACAATGATGAGAAAAAAGTGATTCGCAATTTCATTTTTTTATGAAGCTGATTGTTAGGTTGGAGTTGTTAAAAGGCCATTGAGCTAACCTGTGTCTTTACTTACCTAGATCGCAGGGAGTGAAAACTCAAAAGAAGCATTCAATTTTAAAAGGCATGCAATAATTGTTGTGGCCATATGTCAATTCATGTAAGTTTGAATCAGTTTAATGGTTGAAGGCTGTTAGCTTCTTTTCCTTTTGTGAATTTTGCTGTGCTATCAAGTGACAGCCGTTTGTATGGTTGCATATAGCTGCTGCTGGGAAATTTGAGGATTTGATGGCTGTCCGTGTTATTGTCTAAAATTAAATGCGATAAGTTGTTGCTTGGAGATTCTGTTGCCGAGACTTTCCTCACATCAGAAGCTGTGGAACCTGAACCCTTCGCTATATATCATCATCTTTTTCAATGTTTTGAAACTCTCAGGATTAAACCTGAGTAAATTTGTTCGGTTGTCTATATGAGTCAGGTCAAGGATACCGAGCAGGCAAATGTCATAACTCCGTTTATTGGCAAAAAACTTGGGAGCTTGAGGGTGAGAGAAATCAGAGGGTTTATTGGGATTTGGGTTTATTAGGAAGTTATATATTTCATTATCAGTTATCATTATAAATTTTATTTTTTATTATTTTTAAAGGAAACCTTCTGATAGCGCCAAATTACCAAACACCTGTCCGATAAAATAATTTTTTCCCCAATTATATTCATAAGCTTCTATGGTTATCTTCAGAAAGATAAATGGATTGCTGTGAATGGATTGTGTCTGAGGATTGTAGTTTGATTTATTTTGATTGATGTACCTTTTGACATTAGGATGCTTTCATGATTTAAACATTCTTTTTAAAACTAAATTAAAAAGAAAAAGCAACTAACAAATATTATTTTATTATTGCTTTTTTCATCAAATATGCATATGACAACTGTAATTTGTAGCAGCCAATTTGTCACTAAATACACCTACAACAAACTGTTAATAATAAAGCAGTAGAAAATGCCTAGTTTTTCATACTTCTAATTTCTTTTGGTCCTAAAATATGGGCATTTGTCCAATAATAAAGAGCCCATGTGGATCTCAATACCATAAGTTTGATAAATAGCTATCACGGATTACTTTTTTTAAAAAAAATTTAAAACTTCTATTAAACAGTTAAAATGAAAAGATGTACATGACTTGAAATTTCCTCCAACCAAATTACACAGGTCGGTTTGCTAACAGCATATTTAGCTGATCTACGAGCTGTCACATTTCTACTTCAATGGACTACCACCGAAGGAATATTAATGGTCTGGCCCTCTGCGGTAGACTTAGCTTTTATATCAGGTCTTCGGCAATATATCTACCTTTACCAGGGTAAATGCATAAATCAATTAAGCTTTTTTTTTAAATTCAATTTTTAACCAAGAAAATTGTTTATTAAACGCTAGAAGTAAAATCTGAATTTTTAATTAATTAGTAAACGCAATATTAATAGATTTTTCTTAATCTCAAATTTGTCGAAATTTGTTTGAAGCAGTGACTCATATAAGTACCGGTGAGAGAGCGACGCATGCCGTAAATTGCCACCTCATGTAGAAGAACCTACATGAGAGTTTCCTTTTGTGTTGGTCACAAAACATTTGATTAGATTAGGTGACCAGTCAATGAGTCCTAAGACAAATATTATTGGTTACAAAATATAACATGAGCTAGAACGGAATTATTGGTTATGATTTTAAAAATCATCACAATAAGTATTATTTCATGACAAAATTTACAAATGTCGTAAAAAAATCATCTTAAAAGGTCAAATTTCTTATAGTGAGTGTTTCTTAAATACGTTAGGGTATTTTTAGAATACTATATTATATTAACATTGTATTACAATTATGTTGTTCAATGTTTGGCGCTACACTGTACTGTATTAATTTTATATTAATATTAAATTAATATTACTTAAATTTATTATTATTTTTCTTATTAATTATATTAAATTAATTATTAAATAATTATTTTTATATAATTATAATATAATAATAATAATATAATATAATATTGTTAAATTAAATAATATTATAATATAATTTATTTTTATATTTTATTTATTATATTAGTATTTAATAATAAAATAATTTATTTCAAATAGAATAATTTATTTTTATAATATTATAATGTAATAAATTAGCCTCAATTGAGGCAAAAGCTCCCTCATTTCACAAACTCGAGGCTCCCTTGGGTTTGTGTAATGCAGCTAAATAATGCACCACAATGAGGTCTCAAATTTCATAGTATCACATAATTCTAAGTTTTAAACATGCCCTTAGTGCTATAACTTTTAAACTATAATTCCAAACAAGCCTACATTGACAATAATTGTTGGATGTTTCCTCCATATCTATTCCAAAATTACCAAATCTTCTTATCAAGCCTCTTGTTATAAGCAACAACAAGAAGAAGAAAAGCCCATATAATATTAAATTGTATTATAATAATATTGTACAATATTTGGTGCTACATTATACTATATTAATTTTATATTAATATTAAATTAATATTATTTAAATTTATTATTATTTTATATTAAATTTATTAGCAAATAATTTATTTTTATAATATTATATTGTAATAAATTTTACCAAACATCCCCTTGCTAATGAATTAATGTGAATAGTTTTATATTACCACATAATCCTAAGTTCCAAACACACCCTTAATACTATAATTTTTAAATTAAAATCCAAACAGGCCTACATTGGCAATAATTGTTGGTTGTTTCCTCCATATCTGTTCCAGAATTGCCAAATCTTCTTATCAAGCCTCTTGTTATAAGCAACAGCAACAAGAAGAAAAGCCCATGTAATGAAACTGAAATGTCCATATGGGTGTGGCAAAAAAATGGAGACCAATGAGACTGAACAAAGAGATCCTGAGATCACAGCAACCGCCTTGAAGATTTCACGCTCCGATATCATGGCAGCAAAATATGCAAAGACATAGATGAATAGAGCCAATAGAAATGGGCACATATTCATCGGGTGTGTTTCGATTAAGGATTTATTTTTGTCTTGAGCATTATTAATATCAATAACTCCGACAAGCAATGGAATTAGAAACACAAAGAGTGTGTGGTATGGTGCCGATGATGATGAGAAATTTTGCACACTGCAAAACCATCAAAATAAGATATCATTACTTAATTTGATAATAAAGTTTTACATCAAACTAATATAAATAATGAGGAATATGTGACATTGTCTGTTATAAATATCATCTTAGGCTATGGGCCTATGGCCTAAAGCCAGGATCACAAAGCTATGGCTTGTGCCAAGCCCAAGCTGGACCTCCCCCGCCTTGATTTGCATAACTTTCGTGCAAGATAAAACAAATCATGACTTCATATCATGGTGTTGCATAATATATATGCAAACAAGATCTATGGACATTAGTGTAAAGCTCAACTTCTTATTCTTTCCCTTAAATATATAATAGTGAAAATAATTTAAGTTAAGATTATGGATTTATAAAATAAGTCCCCAATTCTAATAGTGAAAATAAGTTTATAATTAAATTATTTTCACTATTATACAAAGTAGCGAAAAGGATATTTTATATACATACATACATATATTATAATGATAATGATAATAATAATAATTGTGAAAATAATTTAAATTATAGAATGAAATTGGTTGCTTACCCAATAATAGTTGGTGGATGTATATGGGTTACATTGCTGGACATGTTAATCACCGTGTGTGACCTGCAAAAAGTCATATTCTCTATTATGAATTAATGCATTTATGTTTCCACTTGAAACCCAAATTTTGTAAAGAAACCACAAGGATATTATTGAAATTAGGCAGATGACTTATATATCATTGACAGAAGAGAAGAGAATTAATCCATACCTTTGACGAGGATCACGCCTCAGCACTTCCATTTCTTTGCTTACGCTTTCTGTTATAATTCTGTCTTCCACTAGAAAAGGCAAGTTAATAAGAGGCAGCCAGACTTTTAAAAGAGGTGGAAACGTTAATTAGTTCACTGACTGCTAATACAGTGAATTGGATTAAGAAGCAAGTTCGTGAATCTACGAAGAGTACAATCAGAGAGTTTATATAGGCAAAATTATTATGTGTGCCTTTTACAGATAAGAGGAAAAAGGACTGACAAATGTGGATTATGTAAAGGCAAAGAGAAATCTGACAATCTGCACATTGCATACGCTGACTGCTAAAGGACATGAATTAATTGGTGGAACAATTCTACCAATTGTTACAAAAGTAATAACAGATTGTGACGAAAGAATAATTCTCTTGAAAAGATGAAAGAAGAGGATACAAAAGTCCCCATCTTAAATCTCTTGAACACCACTCATATAGTCGTACGGGTGGCGCGCTTCCGTTGTCTCTAGATAAAAAAATAATAATAAAAAGAGAAGGAACACGATTCAAGATGCTTTTTAGCATAGCACTCCAGTCAAAACTTAATTTTTAACCCTAGAATCTGGTCTAATTAGTAGCTTTCTAGCTATCAGAATAAAGTATGTGCGAATTGGTGGCTCTCAGACAGCCAACATCAGAAAATGGCAACTGGAAACATATGAATGGATGATGGGTCATGGAAGGGAAGACAAATCGAAGTTTTATATAGAGGCTATATAAAAAAACACATTATCATGGAAGGGAAGACACTCTTAAGTTCATCGATTAATGATCGAAGCTTTAAATAGCGGCTGTCTAATACAAACACACTTTCTAAACGAACTTAAATACTTGGTTAACAGCACATTCTTCCGAGGTGGCGTGGGATTATGTGCACTCCTTTTACCAAAAAAGTTTAGCGAAAGAGAAAATGGTCTTAAAATGTGACCAAAAAATCGTTTTAAAAACTGAAATTTCTTGTATCGAGTGTTCTACAAGTAAATCACCTAGCCAGTACACTTACTCCGTACAAGAAGCAAATAAACAAAGATTACCTGAATCATGACACCTACTCGCTGTACATTCTCACCCTTGCTTTAATCTGCTGCATCAAACGACAAATTTAGCGAAAGAGAAAATGGTCACTTGGTTAACAAATTGTTCAAATTAAATGGCCACAGCCACCACGGCTTCATTCATTTATTACACTCATATAAAAACATACTAATAGTTAAATTACCTGAGGAAAGTCATATTCTCTAGTGTAGATGTTGGGTTTCCGAGAATCGACTCTTCTTTGTTTGCCATTTCTGTAACGTGTTCCGGGAATAGCACATCCCAATATGTACAATTCTTTCAATGTCGTCATTTGATGAATGGCCCCCATGTTTGGAACTCAATAGCATCATTTCTTTCATTTGACAAAAGCAACGACTCACGGCTGAAGCAAGATAGTGGGTCTAATTTTCACCAATTTTCAAATAACAAGAAGCCAAAGAGTATCAAAAGTGAAATTAAATACAAGAGGGGGGACAAAAGAATATGGAAAATGAAAGTCGGCCCCTTAAGTAATTTGTAGGTAAGTATTTTAAAGAGGACAAACAACCCAAATATTACATGTTTGACCAAAATATCGCCAGACGAAAGTTAATAGCAATTAGAAGCTGGATTTTTTTTTTTTTTGGGCGGCCCGGGGGGGGCAGCAGAAACGAGATATATTAGAGAGAGAGAGAGATTCGATTTGATAGAGGAAAAAAAAAATAAATGAAATAGACAGATAAAATATTACAGGCAGCGTATAAAAGAAGAGGGCTTACCAAGCAGGCTCGGTGTCATGTTCTTGCCTCTTGCTCAAAGAAAGTCATTATTTCTATTTTAATTGAGAATCCTTTCTTCTTTTTCCTGTTGTGAGAACTAAGAAAAGAGATGAGGACGACAAACGGCGTCGCTTCGTGGAGGTTGATGTCTGATAAGATCAACGGTTTTGATTTACGGCCGTCTAACACTGAAGAAGTTCGTGTCGCGGTGGTTGAAAGATAGCTTTGTTGATAGAAAAGTCATTGAGAGGTTGCTAACAATCTCTTCTTGCAGAGATCTGTATTTTCTTACCATCTTTCTTCAATTATTTTTTAAAACTTTTTTTTCCAGATTTTATGTTTCCATTTGCAGCGACTGCAGTTGATAGCGAAGGAGAGCTCTGCAACTCCTTGGATTAGATGAGGAACAGAGCGCTGATGGCTTTGATGTGGGTCAATTTTGATCTTGATTCAAAGTTCAAACATTAGGCTCAATTTTCTGTATTTTTAAATGAAATTCGAGCGGAATTCTAATCAATCGTGCACTGGATTCACGGTGTAAATGTGGATTTGATAATCAGAGATTACTGTATGCCTGGAATGACCGGATGCGAGTTGCTTAAGAAAATCAACTCTGTTTGACTTTCTTTATTCAATGATTATTTTTCTTAATTTATTTTTGTTCATTTCTCAATCTGTTTGTTGTTTTCTTTTTTATTTTATTTTTTTAATCTTGAGCAGGAATCATTTACTCTCAGAAAATATTTTGGCGCGCATAGACAGGTAATGTAATAATCTAAACTATTTTGAAGATTTATCATTGATTTATGTTTTAAAATTTGAAAATTGCGACAGACGTTTAGGGGGCGGAGCAGAGGATTTTGAAACGTGTCAGGTGTGGGGGAGGCTGAGAGATTAGAGCTTCACAGACTGAAAAACCCCATTGATTTGACACGTAATTTTGACAAGGAAGAAGGAGATGGCGGAAGGAGGAGGATGATCAACAACTTCTTGAAGCCTTGCAGCCACCTCCCAATTTGAAGGAATCAGCAGGCGACCCATACAGAGGCCGTAGAGCAGGATATGGGAAAGAGAAGCTTATTATTGAAAGGATCGCTACAGAGTACTTGTCATCATGATTTAGGTAATTCTCGCTTTCTTGCTTTGACAGAGTGCATGTTTTGGATAGTTTATCTAATTCATGAAATTTTATCTGTTTGTGTGAATTCATGCTTTCATTTGGAATATGAAACCAGCTCCTGGAATCAGTTGGCAGTGAATTCATGGATATATTCTGTAGACAATGATTAGCAACGGTAGTAAGTAAAAAATGCTTAATATGAAACCAAGTCTCCATCGTTTTCTCATTTTAACTTGATTCGCGGTTCAATTTTTGATGATTAATTGTTGGGTTGGAGCCGAAATTGTTAAAAGGCCATTAACCAGAGCTACCCTATGATGTTAGTTCCAAGACTGCAGAGGGGCAAAAGAAGCATTGAATTTTAAAGCGCATGAAATTCTATTGTCCTTATGTCTTATGTCGATTCCTACAAGTTTGAATAAGGGTAATGGTTGAACAATGCTAGCTTCTTTTTCTATTCCAAAATTGCCAAATGTTCTTAAGAAGCCTCTTGTCATAATCAACAAGAAAAAGAACAAAAGTCCATATAATGAAACTGAAATATCCTTATGGGTGTGTCAGAATAATGGAGACCAGTGAGACTGAGCAAAGAGATCCTGAGATCACAGCAATTGCCTTGAAGATTTGAAGCTTTGATATCATGGCAGCAAAATATGCAAAGGCGTAGATGAGTAGAGCCAACAGAAACAGGCACATATTCATCGGGTGTGTTTCGATCAAGGATTTATTTTTGTCTTGAACATCATTAATTTCAATAATTCCCACAAGCAATGGAATTAGAAATACAAAGAGTTTGTGGTATGGTGCCGGTGAATATGATGATGAGAAAATTTGCACACTGCAAAACCATCAAAATAAGATATAATTACTTAATTTGCATAATAATTACAGTTTTACTTTTCTATAAAAGTAATCTAAATGGTCTGTGGACATTACTGTAAAGCTTAACTTCTTTATTCTTTCCCATAAGTATATATTTACAGAGTGAAAGTGGAAGCTTACCCAATAATAGTTGGTCGATGTATAAGGGTTACATTGCTGGACATGTTAATCACTGTGTATGACCTGCAAAAAGTCATATTCTACTATGAATTAATGCATTTATCTCTCCACCTGAAACCCAAATTTTGTAATGAAACCAAAAGGATAATATTGAAGTTAAGAAAATGATTTATACATAATTGAGAGAAGAGAAGCGAAGAGAAACCTTTGTCGAGGGTCACGCCTCAGCACTTCCGTTTCTTTGATTTCTCTTTCTGTTATAAATCTCTCTTCCACTAGAAAAGGCACGTTAATAAGCCGCAGCAAGACTTTTAAAAGAGTTGGGAACGTTTATTAATTTACTAACTACTGATACACTGAATTGGATTAAGAAGCAAGTTTGTGAATTAACAAAGAGTACGATGAGAGAGTTTATATAGGCAAACCATTACTTCCGTAATATATATTTTAAGGTTTTATATGCACAAAGCCTCCTCTTGATTGGTCGTACGTGAAATTTTAGCACTACTAACTAAAACAGGAGCATGTGAGATTCCCCATCAGCGGGAAGATTCCGCTGAGACAAGAAACACAAATTAAATAATGAAAGAGACATTGGATGGGTTATACTAAGGTTTAGCACTAACCTCTAGTGGAAAACCTTTAACTATATCTTACCCCCTAGATATAGTTGTTTATATATTCCATTTGCATGCCCCATGCATTCTTTATATAAGCTGTGTTTGTTCGCATTAATGTATAAATGCGTGTACATGTATGAAACAATTGACCTAAGACTTAAGTTAAAGTTGCCCGCATTGTCTGATGAGGACAAGCTTCAAGATGCTTTGTAAATTGGTAGCATATTACTAGGGTCAAAACTTAATTATCCAACCGAAGAATCTGGTTGATGTCTGATAAGATCATGTCCTGACAGTTGATGTTAGCTGAAGGAGAGCTCAGCAATTCCTTGGATTAGATGAGGAACAGAGCGCTAATGGCTTTGATGTGAGTGAATTTTGAACTTGATTCAAAGTTCAAACATTAGGCTCAATTTTCTGTATTTTTAAATAAAATTCGAGCTCAATTCTAATCAATCGATAATCTCCCTATATATAGTGATTATTTTTTATTGGTTTAAAGGTGAATTCGATAATCACATATTACCGTGTGACTGGAATGACCGGATGCGAGTTGCTTCAGAAAATCAAGGTAACAAATCTGTTTGACTTTCTTATTCAACGATTATTTTTCTTAATTTACAAAATGTATTTTTGTTCATTTCTCAGTCTGTTTTTTTCTTTTTTAATTTTTTTAAATATTCAGCAGGAATCATCTACTCTCAGAGAGATACCACTTGTTATTATGCCATCAGAAACTATTTTGGCGCGATGGACATATATTCATTTAAAAAACTGAAATTAATTTGAAAGTTTACTATTTTGCAGGTTTATTACTGATTTGTGTTTTAAAATTTGAAAATTGGCGACAGATGCTTAGAGGGCGGAGCAGAGGATTTTGAAACGCGGGTGAGGCTAAGAGATTATAGCTTGCAAAAAATGAAAAGCCTCATTTATTTGTGACTTTTTTTTTCTTTTCTCTTTTTTAAAAGGAAAATGGGCTAAGCAAGTCCAAATCAATTTTTATCCCCTCATTACCCTCAATATTCAAACCTGAGTTCACAAGTGAGGGGCGACAAATTGCACTGCCAACTAACTCGGCTACGCCCTTGGGGGCCTCATTTATTTGAGACTTACGTGGCATTTATTTTTTAACTTAATGGCTTAAAGTAACTTAATTTAATTAATTAAGTTAATTAGAAGTATTTGTTTTTATAACTTAATGGGACTTTTCAGATAATTTTGACTTAATAAAAGAAGCCAATTTTTTTTACTTTTTACTAAATGAAGGAATCTAAGTTAAGTCAATTAATTTTTAATGTAAAAAATATTCTTATTTTATAATTTATTTTTCATGCTTATCCCAAAACTCACCCATAAATGTTAACCTTATATAATCTCATCTTTACATGCGACAACTTCGAGATGAAATGGCAATAAACTATTTCAAGCATCTTGTTATTGTTTTTCCTTATGTTATGTACTATTATTGAGAATTAGTAATAAAATTTGAAATTTATGGGATTTTATATATTATAATTTCAAAATCATTATGTATTCACTTAAATATAGGTTTACTTATAAATATTAAAATATTATGGTATTTAGTATATTATTTATTTGACATTTAAATTTAATAAGGGTACAAATGTAAAAGTACATATTTTTGGATTTTTTAATTAAAAAAATGAACAACTTAATACCTTTTTTCAAAGATTCAGATAAAAAAAAATATATTATTTAGATTCAGACATTTAGATCTATTCATAATTCAGACTAATTCAGGTCTATTTAAATTTTAGACAAAAAAACAAACGTCACCTTAATTTTGACAAGAAAGAAGAAGAAGGATGACGATCAACAAAAATAAATAAAACACCTAATAGTATTAGGATATGGGTTTAGTACGAAGGTATGTCTTTCATTATCAGTTATCATTATGATGTTTATTTTCTTTATCCTTTTACAGAAAACCTTCTGATAGTGCCAAATTATCAAACACCTGTCCGATACAAAACTTCATATTCTAACTATATTCATTAGCTTCTATAGTTATTTCCAAAAAGATGAATGGATGGCTTTGAATGGCTTGTGTTTGAGGATTTTAGTTTGATTTATTTTGATTAAAGTACTTTTTGATAATATTAAACATTCTTTTAAAACCAAATTATTAATATATATATATATATATATATATATATATATATATATATATATAAGTAACTAAAAAATATTATTTTATTAGTGCTTTTTCATCAAATATACATATGACTACTGTAATTATAGAAATCAATTTTTCACCAAATACACCAACAACAAACTATGAATAATAAAGTGATAGAAAAATGCCTAATTTTTTGTACTTTCTAATTTCTTTTGGCCCTAAAATATAGGTATTTATGTCATAATAAGCCCATGTAGATCTCAATGCCATAAGCTTGATAAATAGCTATCAAGGATTACTTATTAAGTCAAGAATATGTAAAGGACAAAATGGTAAAACTAGAAGGTGGAGTAATATAGCTATATCTAGGATTACATAGTAAGTCAACTATATTCAAACTATAAAATTTTAAAATCTGAACGTTGGAGTAATCGTTTAGATGAATGATAAAGATCAGCCAATGTCTTATATGTCTGATATCAAAGCTTGTTTTTATCCAAAATGTTTCAAAATAAGATAAATGGAGATGAGTCAAGTTATTGCTGATGGTTTTGTAAGCTACAAATTTCTAAAGAAATATTTTGGTTGTCAAATAACATGACCATCATACATTTTTCTCTCGAAGGTTTAAAAGTTAGAGAGTATCAATGGCAGATGCAACAATGCAAGCAAAATAAAAGCCATAGATCCACAGCTAATAGGTGTGGATAAAATAATGATAATAACAATTTTTTATCTTTCTTATCAAGTCAAATTAATGTCCTCTTTTAGTTAAAAAGTTTTAAAATATAGTAATGCTATGCTAACATTGATTTGTCTCATATGATTTGGGATATAAATTTTGATTTCCAATTTTGTAAGTATATCGTTTCTCTTTGAAACAATAATATATTAATCTTTTCAGAATACTTTTCTTTTTCCTGATTAATAGTAATGCATTCTATTTTTCCAATAAACAGTTGGGCAGAATACTCTGAGTGAAGAGATAGAGATTTTTTTATTTTCGACTCTTAAGCACAGAAATAAAACTACATGTATATAGTAATTCTTTTAGTATGTCTGTTATGAAAAAATATATTAAATTCCATGCTAATCGCAGAATACTTTGCGTAGCATTAGAAGTCTTAGATAATTCCAACTCTTATCGTTTTAGTTATATTAACCTCAAAGACGCTTACAAACTAGGAGAAATATTAACATAGAATATGCTTATAAACATTGAGAAATATTGACAAGCTCGATCCCTAATATGTTTTAATTAATTAACATCAAAGACATCATGGGTAATTAAATAACAACTAAAGACCTTAGAAATTACAGTAAAGAATATTAAAGGAATATGTATTTGTTTAAGATTAAAAAAATAGAATTTATAGTAGAAAGCCAAGAGAATTTTACAAATCCTTAAAATGAAAGGAAGATAAATTTATATCAATTTTTTTTTTCTATTTGCGACGAACTTACGGGCACATCAATGTTTTAAGAAAGTCGGTCTAATTCCTTAAAAAAAAAAGCAAAAAAAAAGGATCTAATATTAATGGCTCTATAAACTTTTGAGTTTTCTTCAAGAATGTTCCTAATGCCTAGTAAATATATCAATGAATCAATCTAATGGTCTAGAATTAGGCAGGGGTTAATTTACATATTCATGTGACAAACATTATGTCAATAGAAGTCATTAGATTTGAAGAGCAAAATCCAACGGATAGAAATGAAATAAATTGTAAAAGAGACGTGATGTGAAATATACAAAGTGTACGGTGTGCCATGTAATTAATAAACGAGCACACGGCCATCCATAGATTATGAGCTCGGGATTTAGGATTTTTAAAATTAAATAAATCTAGAGAAGCCTTCAAGGCTTCGATGCCCTGGCCCCACGCAGTAGACTCAGCTTACATCAGGTCTTCTGCAATATAATGTTATTATTGGTCTTCCCTCTCTATCATGGAGACTATCATACGATTTCTAATTTTACATGATTTGTAAATGCCTTTTCTTCTTATTTGATACGTTGGAGTTTGATAGAAGTCACAAGCTGATTAAGTAACCCATTTAATTGACAGCTTGCCATCCCAAAGGAAATAACTTTGCTAACTCGTAGCATGTGAACCAGATAACCCAAGAAAATTTAGTCGTAATAACAATTATAAACTCTACTTGTCTTTGGGGGGTAAATTTAGAATGATATTTTTGAATTAATAAACGAATGCCATGTGGCTAATTACAAAGACAAAATAAAAATCGTATAATGATGTCATTTGAAAGAATTTACTACATTGGATTGGCTTAAAAATCAAGTCAAGATTTGATGCTTGAAGATATTTATGAGAAAAAACAAATCTAGTACAAAGAGAATATCTTGTCATTTCTTCCTAAACGTAACACATATCTATAAAAGTCTTTTTTTTTTAACCTAAAGATAACATTTAGTCTAAATTTTTATCTACTCTTCCTAGTACTGACCTCCACTATATATATGTCTTATTCACATACATTAGGGCTGACTCTTTTAAACTATCTTATGCTCTCTTATAACATCATCTCCTTGCCCCCTTTCTTCTCCCCTCTCACACACTCCCTCTCTTTCTCTCCATCTTTTAGCACCCATTTCTCCATCTTTAAGAGGCATTTATATTCTCCATCTTTATCATCTTTTTCACTATATTATCACTTTTTATATTTTTATTCACCATTTTTATTTTTATCAACATCAAACATCGATGGTGTGAAATTTATATTTATAGAGAGAGCTTTAGTTGTATTTTTATCAACGACATAACATATTGATTTTTCTTGTACAAGCACCGCATCATCTACTGTGTTTAATTTGACATGATTTTTTTTAGAGTAAGAGACAGTTTAATTTTTTCCCCCCTAACAATTACATGGAATAATAGTCTATTTCCCTTGTTCATACGTTTTACATGTTTATTTTTCTCCAACTCCAGAATATACTATTTGCATATTTGGATAAAAGTAATAATGAGAGAAAGCAAAGAGTTATTAGAATGTTTGCTGCAGCAAAGAGTACAAACATGGATATTCATACGGATATTGTGCATTCATTCATCAGATTTTTTGGCCATTATTGACCCTCATATTTATGGCTTTCAAGCGGACTCTTTTACCGTTATTAACGATAAATTTATGATAATGAAATAATGATGCTATTGCTTAGCTGACATTCTAGTCTCACATTGAGCCAGAAGATATCACCACTATTACAAATTGCACCTAGCTTTTCCGTCTCAAAGGTTTGGACATAAAATTATAAGCACCCATAGGCTTGTAGCCCATTACGGAGTCCTCACTTCCTTTGTAATTGTAAATCAAAGCCCCAAGGCCGTTATTATGTGAACACGGAAATTCTACTTCTTTCAAGGCCTCAGTCTTTATCTTTCTCATCCTGCGCAATAATCTCGTTAGTCTCTTTCCCATCTCATAAAATACATTGTTTTTTTTTTCGAGAGTTAATACCTTTTAAAATGTGAATTTAAAACTAAACAACACTCTAAAATGTATAGAAGTTCGTCTTAAAAAACTTTCATATGTACTTATTAAATGATATTTTTGCATATTTAATATTATTTGTGAAATCAGATATAGTACCGTCGCAGTTAGTTATAACCCCTCACATTTTGGGATGAAAACTCTAAATCTTTTGTTATACTCTTAGCTTATGACATGTTGCCTACAGCATACAAAGTTTTAGGAGTATATACAAGAGATTAACGGCTGTATTGTAGATGCATCTATCGTTTTGTTATCTGAAATTAAGTCTGTTGTTAACATTCTTAGGAGGCCCATATCTTGTGTGTGTTGGGGATGAGGGTCTGCAAAAGTTTTAGGTACCGAGTGGGCACCAGTCGTTGTTATCATGGTTATTGTAGATGTATTGATTTTCCTGGACTTTGTCAAAGCGAAGGTGATTGCGCTGAAAAATGTCTTCAAAAATGCCCTGAAAATAGTTGTGGATCTGGCAACTGCCATCGGATTTGTAATTAATGCTTTGAGTTTGAGCTTGAGAATGAAGATGCTAATTTTAGCCATCTATATATCCAAAAGAATTTCGCTACGTTTCCTCGAAGTGCTTTTGAAATTTCGATTGAAAGTACACGCCTTCTGTGAGAAATTTCGATTGAAAGTAGAAACCTTTTAACATCTACGTAATAAAGAGGTGAAGACAAAAAGCGAAGAATTAATGGAGCAATAGTGTCCTGGAAGGAGCGATTATTTAGATTATAAAGTTGACGCGAGTCAATGCAGAATAATTAATTAATTAATTAAATTAATGCATTCACTTCCTTCAACAGGTACCGTGTGGGCACTCCTTTCCTCTGCATAATTTTAGCTTTCATACTGAGTGTGGGGTTCAAATTAAACAAATACTTCATGACTTTTCTTAGTTATCAAATAAGATAACAGTAAATTGATATTTATTACACATTAAAAATTTTTAATTTAGGATTTTGAACTTTATTAAAATATAAAAAAGTAATTAAATTATGTAGTTTAATAATGTAAAGACCGTAAAAATTATTAAATTGCATAATTTAATAATATAATATTATTATATTATTAAACCGCATGGTTTGATAGTTTTGTTGAATTTTAACAAATTTCATGTCGTAGACCAGATCAGCACTATATTACATGTTATAGTAAAAAAATTTTGATGAACAATTAAAATTTCATTGACTCACTAGTAGATAACATTTGCACTCGCATAGTAAGTGTTGATATCTTCGTCTATAACTCGTACACAATATATTAGAGTGCTGCCAAAACGATCTGCAACAAAAATAAACAAAATTTTGAAAAAAAAAATTTAAAATCATATCTATATTTGTAAATTGCATCCAGATTTGTTACTATGGGAGCATATGAAGTTGAGCCACAACAAGTAATGTTTTTAAAACGAGCAAATCGACAACAATTAATAGTCCTTGGACATTTCTGTTGAAAAGTCAAACAATCCTTTTCAATTTGGTTGATGGCACATAAATTCAAGAGGTTTGGTGGCACACAAATTGACAAAAATGAGTGTCTTTTTCAATTCGGTGGGAGACAAACATAGATTTGCTGGAAGCCGTGTGCATGATGCCAATTTGTTAGATTTTTTGTTACGAGAGTTTGGCTATAAATAGAGATTCATTTCAAGACAGAAAGCATCCCAAATATTTGTGAGAAGCATTATAAAATTCAGAGCAATTCAAGTGAAGAATTATTGAGAGTAAGTAATCGGAGAGTGTGAGTAATTAAGAGATATTTCTTTTCAAGGGTACGTGAGAGTATTGTGTATATTTGGATTCTGAAAAATGAGATTTATTACTCAAATATTGTACTCAAATAATTATTAATGATACAATTATTTTTCTCTTGCTCCTGTGGATGTAGGTATAATTACTGAACCACATTAAATTCCTATGTCTTTTATTTTTTGTGATTATTTGATGCGCTTAATTCTGTATTTTCGCACAAAAATTGGTATTATAGCCGAAGGTTTGTCCTTGGAGAATACGGTACTGTTCATATATACGGTACTATTTATAAATCTTACTGTTCACAAATACAGTGGAGATTACCATTTGTACTTGAGAGACAGTCTACTATAAGTAGTGTGTATTTTTGCATGTCTAGGAAAGTTCTTTCAATAAAACGATAAGAGTCTAAGGAGTTTAGGTTTTAAGTGGGACCGTTGTGACCCATTCATTCTCCTGGAAACTTTCTTGGTGCATTTAATTCTCATGAAATAAACATCATAGAGATTGTTTTTCAAGTAGGAATAGTTCGTTGAGAAAATGGTAGAAGGTGAAACTTCCAGATGTGGGGAAGATCTACCCAAACTATTTCGGGAGACAGTTGAGGTGGAAGGCGAGAATTGTCAAATCGCCTTTCAGCACCTGTTATTGGAGGCCAGAAAATTGATGTTGAAAAGTTTGATGGGAAAATCAACTTCGGCATGTGGAGGCACGAAGTTATGGATGCCCTTATTCAAATCGATCTCAACGTTGTTTTGAAAAATAAGAAACACTTGTATGATGAAGAAATTTGGGATCGTATGAATGAAAAAGCCTGTGGTCAAATCAGATCTTACTTGACCAAGGAGGTAAAATATCTGGTGAAAGATGAGGAGTGTGCAATGACTTTGTGGTGTACATTGGAAGAAAAGTACTTGCTAAAAAGTCCTGAAAATCGCCTCCATGCAATGAGCCAAGTATATGGCTTTCGAATGAAGCGTGGAGTGTCAATGCATGACCATGTCTCAAGATTTGAAAAGTTACTTCCTGGTTTAAAGAATCTTGATGAAGATTTAAAGGATGAAGTCAAGACTAGGATTCTAGTGCACTCGCTTCAAGAAGAATATAGCCATTTTGTGACTACCTTGTTATTTGGGAAAAATGTGATCATTTTTAAAGATGTTTGCACAGCATTGACTAATTTGGAAATTCAGAATAATGATAAATATTCCAAAAGAACATTGTCTAAAGCTTTGTTAGCTAGAGGGAGGGTGATGGAGAAAAAGAAGAAGCATAGTGGAAAGAATTCTTGGTCTAAGTCAAGAAGTAGAAATATAGCTCGTGATGAGTGTGTCTTTTGTCATGAAAAGGGCCATTGGAGGAAAGATTATTCGAAGGCTCAGAAGAGAGATGGGAAGAAACCAGTAGCAGCGAACATGGCATACAAAGATGAAGACTTTGATTATTCACTAAGTGTTACACCTCCAGCATATGTGGCTAGTTCGGACGAGTGAATACTTGATACCGGAGCAACCTATCATTTGTGTCCTGTAAGGGAATGGTTTACAGATTTTCGTAATTTAGAATTCGATGCAATTGTGATGGGGAATGATCAACCTTGTCGCACAATGGGGATAGGAATAATTCGGCTTAAGATGTTCGATGGAATGGTCATAGAGTTAAAAGAGGTTAGATATGTTCCAGCTTTAAAGAAAAATCTAATTTTTGTGAGTGCTTTGGAAGCTAAAGCCTACAAGGTTACCAGTGATATATGTGGACCAACTAAGACTGCATCAATTGGTGAAAGCCATTATTTTGTTTCATTTGTTGATGATTTCTCTAAACTTGTATGAGTGTACAATATGCGAGCAAAGGATAAGGTTTTAGAAATTTTTGTGAAATGGAAGAAATTAGTAGAGACTTAAACTTGCAGAAAGATCAAAATATTACGGTCTGATAATGGGGGTGAATATACTTCTGATCTATTCTGGCAAGTATACCAGAGTGAGGGTATGAAAAGACATTTCATGTTGAGACATACTTTGCAATAAAATGATGTGGCTGAGCATATGAATTGTACTTTGCTGGAGAAAGTACAGTGTATGTTATCTAGTGCTGGTTTAGATAAAAATTTTTGGGCTGAGGCTGTAAGCTACGCAAGTTACTTAATAAACCAGTTGCCTTCTGCTACAATTGGAGGTAAAACTCTTATGGAAATGTGGTCTGGAAAACAAGCACAAGACTATGATTCCATTCATATGTTTGGGTGTCCAACTTATTATCATGTAAAGAATGATAAGCTCGATCCTCGTGCAAGAAAAGTTATCTTTGTAGGATTCAAAGGTGGAGTTAAAGGCTATAAGCTTTGTGATCTCAAAGATAAAAAGTTTGTGTGGAAGATGAAAATAAGTCTTCTATGTTGAGGCTTCAGGTTCTTAGTAAGTGGAGAATAAGACCAAAGAGGTATTGCAGTGGGTGGAGTTTGATGCAACTTCATATGTACTAATTAGTTCTACATTAGAGAAGAGTTGAACTTTAGAGGTGGCCCAAAGAGTTGAAGAAGAAGTTGTTTCTGTTGATGTCCCACAAGAGGATGAAACAACCAAAGAAGATGTAGAAGATGAAAATGAGTATATAGCAATAAAGAAGCCAAAAAGAGTGATAAAGAAACTCAAGTGGCTTACTAAAGATATGGTGGTAGCTTATGCACTTCCAGTTATTGATGATGACATCCCCAACACTTTTGGTGAAGCATTACACAATAATGAAAGTGATAAGTGGAAGTTAGCCATGGAGGAAGGGATAAAGTCTCTTTATCAAAATTAGATTTGGGAACTTGTGGAGTTACCTAAGGGAAAAAGGGCTATTGGCAATAAATGGGTCTACACCAAGAAGCAAGGATCTTTAAATCAATCAACTCTTCGATACAAGGCAAGGCTCGTGGCAAAATGTTATGCTCAGAAGGAAGGTATTGATTATAATGAAGTATTCTCTCTAGTTGTGAAACATACTTCCTTTTGTATCCTACTTGCCTTGGTAGCTAAATATGAGTTAGAGTTGACTTAATTAGATGTGAAGACACATTTTTACATAGAGATTTGGAGGAAGAAATCTATATGACTTAGCCTAGTGGTTTCAAAGTTGCTGGAAAGGAGAATCATGTGTGTAGATTGATTAAATCTTTGTACGGATTAAAACAATCACCGAGGCAGTGGTACAAAAGGTTTGATCAATTCATACAAGGGCAGAAATTCATCAAAAGTGAACATGATCACTGTGTTTACTTTAGAAGACTACAAGATGGAGCTTTCATCTATTTGTTACTCTATGTTGACGATATGCTTATAGCTTCGAAGAATAGAGGTGAGATTGAGAAATTAAAGAAGCAGTTGGTTTATGAGTTCGAGATGAAAGACTTGGGTGATGCACAGAAAATACTTGGGTTGGAGATTCATAGAGACAAGAAGAATAAAAACGTGTGGTTGACTCAAAGGTCTTATTTGAGGAAGGTGATAAAGAAGTTTGGCATGGATGAAAAAACTAAATTGATATGTACTCCTTTAGCTCCTCATTTCAAATTAAGCTCTTCTTCATGTCCTTCATCCTAAGAGGAGCGCAACTACATGGCTCGTGTTCTATATGCAAGTGCTGTGGGTAGTCTTATGTATGCTATGGTGTGCACAAGGTCCGATATTTCTCAAGCTGTTAGTATGGTTAGCAGATACATGCATAATCCGGGTAAAGGCCATTGGCTTGCGGTGAAGTTGGTTCTTCGATATTTGTATAAGACAGTTGATGTTGGGTTATTGTATAACAAAGATTACGGTCAACAATGTGTGAGGTATTGTGATGCTAAATTGAGCTACAAGATGATGTTTGAGGATGAAATGACTTCTTGGAGAAATTCTTATTTTCAGAAGAAGTTTGTCGATAAGGCGTGGGCGCGTGACAGTAGATTTCAGAAGAAGTTTGTTGATAAGGCGTGGGCGCGTGCTATCAATTGCGGACTTGACGTTTTTTATTTCTTTTAAACGTGTTTTATATTTTTACTACTCTTGTAAGTTTAGATAAGATTTTAGATATTTTTATCTTTATCCTTTTTAAGAGAACTATAAAAAGGGGAGATAAAGAAGGATTAGAGGAGGATTAGAATTGGATTATTAATTGTTTTCATCTTTTTTAGGGTTTTTTCTTTTTCCCCATGAGGAACTAAACTCATCTTTCTGATTGAAGGTTAATGAAGCTTTGATTCACCATTACTGTGAGATCTTTCTTGTGCTTTTAATTGTTTTATTGCTTTTTGGGTATTTGTTTATTCTCTGAATTATTGTCATGATTATGTTTGTTAATTAGATAATTGGTCACTATTTAATTATCAATTTAATCTACTGTCAATTGAAAGATTCATCGTATGAAGATTTTGATGTTTGTAACAAATAACATAGCAGTGCGTTGTGTTATGGGAATAAATAATCTAATTTAAATGAACCATCGTATGCGTTTGTTAATTAGGATTTGGGTCTCTCTAGTTTTTCAGGCTGTCAATTGATTAAATCTTATGATCGTATCTAGGATTGTCTATTGATTAGGGAAATAACCAATGGTCGTACCTTGGTTATCGACAAATTAAGGAGAGATTGGCTATTAGAGTGTCTCAGTAGCTATAACCAGTCTATTCATAAGCAATAATGATTTATAGTTGTATCGATGATCAGTAATCGAATCAAAGCTGAGTTAATTCCTTCAACCAGAGTTTTCCCATTTTGAATTACACCTTTAAATTGCATTCTTATTAATTTAAATTGATTTTCATTATTTTCAACAATCCCACAGTTTATATTTTCATTTTTAAAAAGGATTTAATAATTACCAATCTCTGTGGACACGACCCTGCTCAATCACTATACACAATTTTCTTAGAGTAGGTATTTATATTTGCTGGCTTCGACACCCATCAAATTTTGGCGCCGTTGCTGGGGATTGGTGTCATTTATTTAGTCCTTTTTTTGTTTTACTTGGTTTATGGTTCGTTCTTCTCGTACAGGTACACTTTCGTTTGATCCTAAAATTGAGAAGACAGCTCGTCGGCTAAGACAGCAGGCCAAGCGAGATAAGCAACGATTCTCGTCACCTTTGCTTTCTGAAACAGATATAGTGTTTGATTTTGTTGAATCATCTAGAGATTTTGAAGAACATGCTATGGATAGAGCTGCACCTGCAGAAAGAACTCTTCGAGAGTTAGCTGAACCAGATCTGAATCAGCAACCACTCTGCATTCAATATGCGAATCTGAAGGTAAATTTTGAATTAAAATCTGGTCTTATTCATTTATTACCCAAGTTTCACGGTTTTGCAGGTGAGGATCCTCATAAACATCTCAAGGAGTTTCATGTTGTGTGTTCAAGCATGAGGCCTCAAGGTGTAACTGAAGAGCAGATTAAGCTGCGAGCTTTTCCTTTCTCTTTAGATGGGCTAGCTAAAGATTGGTTGTATTACTTGCCTCTTAGTTCAATTACAACGTGGAATGACTTGAAGAAGCAGTTCCTTGAAAAGTATTTTCCTGCTTCAAGAGCTACCGACATCAGAAAAGACATTTGTAGTATCAGACAACTTCCTGGGGAGACTTTGTATGAGTATTGGGAGCGATTCAAACAATTGTGTGGCAGTTGTCCTCAGCATCAGATTTCTGATCAACTTCTCATTCAATACTTTTACGAAGGACTTTCATTGATGGATAGGAGTATGATAGATGCTGCTAGTGGAGGTGTGTTGGTGAACAAGACCCCTACTCAAGCAAGGGAATTGATCTCAAACATGGCTGCCAATGCACAACAATTTGGCAATAGACAAGATCTCACTTCAAGGAAAGTGAATGAGGTAAGTACTTCTTCTATTGATCAACGTTTAGATAAACTTACCTCTCTTGTGGAAAAGTTTGTTGTAGGTAATGTGCAACAGGTGAAGACATGTGGTATTTGTTCCAATATGGGTCATTCAACTGATATGTGTCATACACTTCAAGAAGAACCCTTCGAACAAGCCAATGCAGTTGGAGGATTTCCGGGCATGCATCAGAGGAGATATGATCCTTATGCATAAACATATAACCCAGGATGGAAGGATCATCCTAACTTCAGCTATGGAGTTAGGCCGTCGGGATTTCAACAACAATACCCACCAAGACAACAATTCCAACCAGTTCCTCCTCAGTCAAACTCCAAGTCAGGTATGTCTCTTGAAGAGATTGTTAAATCACTTGCAACTAACACTCAACAATTTCAGCAGTAACTACAACCAGCATTCAAAATTTAGAGAACCAAATGAGCCAACTAGCAACTACAGTGAGCCGCTTAGAGTCTCAAGTATCAGGGAGATTGCCTTCACAACCTGAGTTGAATCCAAAGCAAAACGCTAGTGCTATCATCCTTAGAAGTGGGAAGGAGTTGCAAGAGCCTAACAAGAAAGTGACAAAGCACTTGGAAAATGAGCTTGAGAAAGAGGAATTGATGCCTCAATCTCAAGATGCGCAGCCTTCCCAAAGAAAGCGAAACCCTTACTGTGGTGATACCTCCTCCGTTTCCAAGTCGATTTGCAAAATCCAAGAAGGAAGAACAAGAGAGAGACATCCTTGAGACATTTCACAAGGTTGAGGTAAATATTCCTTTATTAGATGCTATAAAACAAATACCTCGTTATGCTAAATTTCTTAAGAAACTTTGCACCTCCAAGAGGAAGTTGAGAGGAGATGAAAGAGTTCACATGGGTGAGAATGTTTCTACCGTTCTCCAAAAGAAACTACCTCCTAAGTGCAAGGATCCAGGTATGTTTACTATCCCTTGCAAAATTGGTAATGTTAGAGTTGAGAAGGCTATGTTAGATCTAGGAGCTTCTATTAATGTCATGCCTCGTTCTATTTATTCTTCTTTAAATGTTAGTCCATTAAAAGAAACTGGCGTGATAATTCAACTAGCTGATAGGTCTAATGCATATCCTGATGGGGTGTTAGAATATGTTTTAGAACAAGTTAATGAGTTGATTTTTCCTGTTGATTTTTATGTACTTGATATGGAAGATGATAACTCCTCTAATTCCGTCCCAATTTTGCTAGGAAGACCCTTTCTTAAGACTGCTAGGACTAAAATGGATGTACATAAAGGAACTCTTACTATGGAATTTGATGGAGAGGTTATAGAGTTCAATATGAATGATGCCATGAAATATCCAGGGATGAAGCGATCTGTATTTTCTATGGATGTTATTGATCCTTTAGTGCAGGAAGTTTTTGATTTAGACGTTGAAGATTCATTGATAGTTGCTTTAAACAACAGCTTGAGACTCAAGGGATTGCAAAAGGATGAAAGAGAGTTTGTTTTAAATTTTGCATTGCAAGAGATAATCTTTGAATTAAATTCTTTGAGAACTTTAACTCCTAATGTGTCTTATATTGAATTACCTACCTCTCATGCAAAACTTATTCCATCTATTTTGCAGGCACTGAAAATAGAGCTTAAACCATTGCCAAGTCATCTAAAGTACCTGTTTTTAGGAGATGGCGAGACACTTCCAGTGATCATCTCTTCAAAGCTTAGTGCTTTAGAAGAAGAAAAGCTTATGAGAGTGCTGAAGGATTGCAAAAATGCTATTGGATGGGCAATTGCTGATATTAAAGGGATAAGCCCATCCACGTGCATGCATAGAATACTATTGGAGGAAGATGCCAAACCTTCGATACAAGCTCAACGCCGTTTGAATCCACTCATGATGGAAGTAGTGAAGAAAGAAGTTTTGAAACTTCTTGATGCAGGTATAATTTATCCAATTTCGGATAGCAAATGGGTAAGTCCGATACAAGTGGTGCCAAAGAAAACTAGTATAACAGTTGTTGAAAGTTACGATGGTGAGTTAGTATCTACCCGAGTTTAAAATGGTTGGAGAGTTTGTATTGATTTTAGAAAGCTTAACTCACTCACTAGGAAGGATCATTTTCCCATTCCTTTTATTGATCAGATGCTCGAACGGTTGGCAGGAAAATCTCACTTTTGTTGTCTTGATGGTTATTCAGGTTTTCATCAAATATCAGTTGCGCCTGAAGATCAGGAAAAGACTACCTTCACATGCCCTTTTGGAACTTTTGCGTACCGACGTATGCCATTCGGTTGTAACGCCCCCGCCACCGAGAGGTGTATGGTTAGTATCTTTTCAGACTATGTAGAGAATATCATAGAGGTATTTATGGACGATTTTACAGTTTACGCTAATTCTTTTGATGATTGTCTATATAATCTATAAATAGTTCTTGAAAGATGCATTGAAACAAATCTTGTCTTGAATTATGAAAAATGTCATTTTATGGTAGATTAGGGTATTATTTTGGGTCATGTAGTCTCTGCTAAAGGAATTGAGGTAGATAAAGCTAAAATAGATGTTATTAAATCTTTACCTTATCCTACATGTGTCCGGGAAGTTCGTTCCTTTCTTGGTCATGCAGGTTTTTATCGACGCTTTATCAAGGATTTTTCGAAGATAGCTCAACCTTTATGTAAGCTGCTTCGGAAAGATGTGGCATTTGATTTTGATGAGGCATGTAAGGCAGCATTTGATAAGCTCAAAGAGTTATTGACCTCATCTCCAATTATACAGCCACCTGATTGGAACCTTCCCTTTGAAATAATGTGCGTATTTAATGCTTACGTTGTTGGTCTTTGTTCTTGGACAAAGGGTTGGAAGAGCTGCTCATGTTATATATTACGCTTGAGGACACTTGATAGTGCTCGGTCAATTACTCAACAACGGAAAAAGAACTTTTATTTATTGTGTTTGCTTTAGAAAAGTTCATTCATATTTATTAGTACTAAAGTGATTGTTTATTCCGATCACGCACTCTTAGATATTTGCTCGCCAAGAAGGAAAGCGAAACCAAGACTTATCATTTGGATCTTAGTACTTGAGGAGTTGATTTGGAGATCCGTGACAAGAAGGAGCGAGAGAACTTGGTTTGGAGACCATCTTAGTAGATTGACCTCGAGTGAAGAAGAAAGACCTTTGAAAGATGACTTCCCAGGATGAGCATCTTTTTGTAACTCAAGGTATGGTTCCTTGATGCCCGACATTGTCAATTATTTAGTTACAAGAATACTACCTAGTGATCTAACGAGGGCTCAAAAAGATAAGATTAAAAATGATGCTAAATATTATGTTTGGGATGAACCATACTTGTGGAAACATTCTTTCGATCAAGTAATTAGAAGGTGCGATCGAATCCGAAATTCCTTCTATTCTTCAATTTTGTCACTCATATGCATGTGGAGGTCATTTTGGTCCCAAGAGGACAGCATCTAAGGTGTTAGAGTGTGGCCTATTTTGGCCTACTTTATTTCGTGACTCATATATGTTTTGCAAGACGTGTGAAAATTGTCAAAAGACAGGTAATTTAAGTCATAGGAATCAAATGCCACTTACTCCTATTCTTGTGTGTGAAATATTTGATGTGTGGGGTATAGATTTTATGGGACCCTTTCCTTCATCTTTTGGCAATGTTTACATTCTTTTAGCTGTAGATTATGTTTCTAAGTGGGTAGAGGCTAAAGCCACGCAGACCGACAATCTTTAAAGTTGTTGTAGATTTTGTCAAGTCTCGTATTTTTGCTAGATTTTTGGTGTCCGAGGAGTGGTGATAAGCGATAGAGGCACTCATTTTTTATGTCGGATGGTGGAGGTTTTGTTCAAGAGATATCATGTCACCCACCAAGTGTCTACTGCCTATCATCCACAGACAAGCGGACAAGCAGAGATATCAAACAGAGAAATCAAGTCTATCCTTGAAAAGACGGTTAATCCAACTCGAAAGGATTGGAGTTTGCGACTTGATGATGCATTGTGGGCATATCGCACTGCGTATAAAACCCCCATAGGTATGTCCCCTTACCGTTTAGTATTTGGTAAGCCTTGTCACTTACTTGTAGAGCTTGAGCACAGAGCGTACTGGGCGGTTAAGCAATGTAATATGCGGATGGATGAGGCGTGAAAGCAGAGGAAGTTGCAGCTGCAAGAGTTGGAGGAGATTCGAAATGAATCCTACGAGAGTTCGCGACTTTACAAGGAGAGGATGAAGACATTTCATGACAAAATGATTTGGAGAAAAGAGTTCTCTATTGGTCAAAAAGTTCTCCTTTTTCATTCTAAACTTAAACTTTTTTCTGGTAAATTACGCTCTCGATGGGTTGGACCTTTTATTGTTACTAATGTTTTTCCTCATGGTGCAGTCGAGATTCGAAGTCCTACCTCTGACAAAATTTTTAAGATTAATGGTCATCGCTTAAAACCTTTTTATGAAGGTTTTTCAGTGAATATTGTGGAGGAAGTGGCTCTTGAGAGCCCTATTTATGGAGATTGAGGCATGAATATGTCTAGCCGAAGACATAAAACAAAGGCGCTTTTTGGGAGGCAACCCAAAGGATCTAATATTTATTTTAAATTTTTATGCATTTTTTTTGTTTTTGGTTTTGATTTAGATTGTTTAAATAATATCTATACTTATTTTAGCCAGAAGAAATTTTTGGTTAAGGCGTGCCCACGCCTTAACTAATAAGTACTTCTGCCTTTAGTTTATTACAGTATGTTATAAGGCGTGCCCACGCCTTAACTAATAAGTATTTCTGTTTTTTTTTTATTATTTATTATAGTAGGTAATAAGGCTTGCCCATGTGCTTAATACAAAAGCTCTTCTGTAATTTTTAGAGTTTTAAGTGTTTATTGTAGCTTTTATTTTCTAGTTTTTATTTAAAAAAAAAAAGAAGAAGCTGATCATGTGTTTCAATTTTCAGAAACCACAAGTCGTTTTCATCACTCTTCACAAACGATCTACAGTGCATCTCCATGATTTCCATCCGAAACCCAGACCAGCAATCTTCACGAGTTCAAGCTGACCACGATCCACTCCATATTCCGCAAGTCAAGCCCCCTTCTCACGAACTTAAGCCGTGCACGCCATCCGCGATCAATTCCACACCAGCAATCACCGTCCAGATCCATTCCTGCAGCAACCCGCGAGATCAATCGCAGCTCACGACTTCCAGCCGCACCATCCGTGTTCAGATCCAGAATCCCACAACCCGCGCGAGTAACTTGTCAAAAATCCAGATCCAACGCCCACGATCCAGCCAAGCCGAACAAGCCATCCGCGTCCAGATCTGTACCAGCCGCTCGGATCCACGCCAATTGCAGTCCACGATCCGCGCGCTACCAGGCACGTTCCAGCCGCAACATCACCTCCAGATCCGATCTAGCCGCCCACGAGCTCCAACCGACCACAACCCGTGACCCGCGTCGAGATCTAGTCGCCCCCATCCATTTCAGTCCGCCACATTCACGATCCATACACGCTCGGATCCACTCAAGCAGCGATATCCACGACCCATTTCTCGTCAAACCCGCGCCGTCACAGCTCCAACAACCCACCAGCAACTTGTGAACCACGATCGAGATCCAGTCTCGTACCAGAGCGCGCGCAATTACCAGTAGTCAAGACCCATATCCAGCCGCCTCTCCATAATCCGCGAGATTACAGCCATTCTCCAGAATCCAGTTCAGCCACCACTCCCCACGCTTGATCCGTTTCCAGCAACCACACACGCCACTCTCAACAATTTATCACAGCTGTAACATCACCAGAACCGCCACGACCCATTTCCACATCAACCCGTGTGCAGCAGCAGTCCGTTTAAGCATACAACCTGTGAGTTTAAACAATACCGAAAAGGAAAGCCACAACTTCCAAGTCACCGGTGCCGTTAAAAAGAAAAGCTGTCGCGACAAAATCTAAAGCTTGCCGCTCCCGCCAGTGTCATGGAACGTAGTTTTAATTCGCGCTAAGCGGAAAAAAAAGAGGTCGAAACATGGGAAGGGGAAAAGTGTTTTGCCGCTTGCTGAATCAATCTCGGAGGGTGCCTCACATTCACCACTCAACAGGAGAAAGAGAGGTACAAAGATATTTCAAGCGGCAAATACTTCCCAGCTAAGTATATTCATTATCCGACTCTTGAAAAGTTGAATGTTAAGGAAAATTTTAATTCTTTAATTGATAAGATTGGTTTCCGCAAGTTTATTGATATTGAAGTTTTAGGTTATGTTGAATTGATTACGGAATTTTATTCTACTTTTCAATTTAATATACCGGATGAGTTTACTTTGCATACTCCGAATGTTATAAAGTTTATGTTAATGGGGACGTAATTTCTCGCAATCAATTCTGATTTTAACCTAGCGTTAGGATTCATTGATGATGATTATTCTTTTAGTGATGAATATTTAGGGACAACTTGTTACTTTAGCGAAGAATTTGAGCCTTATCGTCTTTGGCATGATTTATCTTTGGATAACAAGGCCTATGACCCGAGTAAATCAAAGAGTTCATTTTTGCGTGATCTGTTTTAAAATGTGTGCAACGATTTTTAGCATATAATTTTTAGGGAAGAAAGACAACTCGGGGTTTTCTCCAAAAGCGAGTTTTATTTTATTTGGTGCATGTTGAATGATGAGAAGCCTAATTTAGGTTTTGGTTAGCGGATCAATTTCAAAATGTGCTTAAAAGGTTTAGAACTTTATTTTTGGGTCCATACATAACTCTGTTAGTTTTGTAAACCTATGTGTGCTTGATCTTGACAATCATAATTTGCATTCGCTTGCAAAAGGAATTTTGGATATACCTTTGTTTGAAAGAAACAGGTATAGTGGAATTCAAGCGGGGAAATTCGGTTCGAACCAGGACCCACTCAACTTCCAAAGAAGCTTTATGCTAGGAGTGGTGTTACCTCTGATGATGATGAGTTTGACGACTATACTGCTGTCCCACTAACAATTCCTTCTACTTCTGTACCACCTTTGAGCACTCAGTTGGAGAGAATCGAGCACAAGTTGAACAAACTAGAGCAGAATTTGGGAGCGTTCTTCGAGAGCGTGGGATTTAGCCCACCATTTCCGCCAAGCCCATAGACGATATGGGGACAATTCAGGGACGTTTTCTTTGCCTTTAATCTTTTTGTCCCTATGCTTTATTTCGTTATGTGAATTGTGACTATCATACATTGGGGACAATGTATGTTTCTGGTGTGGGGGTGTGATTTTTACAATATTATTGTTTGGAAGTGTTATTTTGTTGTTTTTGAGATGATTTTGAATATCATTCTTGGTTGCGTCATTTTTTTTTCTTTTCTTTTCTTTTATGGAATCATTTTTGTTTCATTCTGCTCATCCTCGAATGATTTTGGAGTTAGTGTTATTTTTCTTAGATGCGAGTTGAGATGCATGAATAGATTCGAGTTTTGATTAGCTTGATCTTGGTTGCTTAAATGAATAACTCACCACTATTGATAGTTGATTTATTTGATGAGTGTGCATGATTTGATGGCAAATTCACCAATTTTGAGAGGATTTGAGACTATGAGCAATCACTTTGCTCTAATTATTTTTGTTGAGTGAATATCAATCTTAGTTTGTCTATTCTAGAACTTGCTTTGTTATGCATGTTGAAGCCGCATTATGGGATTTTATGCATTAAAATGATAAGGGCAAACCTCTTTCCATTTTTCTATTTTCACATTTCTTTTCTTTTTCTCCACTCGAAGATCTTTATTTGTTTTAATTTGTTACCTTTGTTTGATCCTTAACCATCTACTTCTCTACATCTACTTACCCATTTACCTACTTTTTGAGCCTTAATTTGAGGAGATTTTTGAACTCATTGTTTGGATCTATTTTATTGATTTTGCTACCTTGAATAAAAGTTTCTCAATTACATTAAGTTGCATTATGCTTGAATAAAATTGTGCAAGATTCATCGAGAAAAAAAAAAAAAGATGAAAAAAAAAAGAAAACTCTTGACGACTTGAGTAGCAATAAACATTTTAATGTCATAAGGTTCATTCAATGGGTTCATTCTTCTCATTTTGATCTCTTTTTCTTCCATAGACCTTTCTTTTTCATTCAATCCATTAGCCCCATTACAACCCTATTAAGACCCTTAGATTTTTGTATTTAATTCATGTTTTGTGATTGCGATGTGATATATGAGCAAGCTTATGGTAATAGCATTCTTTGATTTGATTTGAGTGCATAAATGATACCCTAAACACTTTGAGTGCATGGAGTGAAATCAATGCGAGGGCTATTAAATTTTGTTGCATTTGGATTTTGAAAAGATTGTCTTGGTGGTTGAGTGACTTTATGCTAGCTTCTAAGATTCTATGCTTTGAAATCCTTGTCGCTTGAATGTTGATTGACTTAAATCCTTGAGGTGTGCTTGCTTAAGATCATTTTTGGATGAGTTGGAATGAGAATTGAGGGAAGATTTGGGATTATTCTTGAGTTATATGCTTGAGGACAAGCATTATCTTGGTGTGGGGGAATTTGTTATAGTGCATTTTATGCACTAGTTTTGCATTGTTTAATCCCTTTAATATCAATGTTTTGCACTTAATAGTTGTGATTTACGTGTGTTTTATTTTTATAGGTGTAATTCTATTGATTAGTGCTAAATTGAGCTACAAGATGATGTTTGAGGATGAAATGACTTCTTGGAGAAATTCTTATTTTCAGAAGAAGTTTGTCGATAAGGCGTGGGCGCATGACAATCGATTTCACAAGAAGTTTGTTGATAAGGCGTGGGCGCGTGCTATCAATTGCGGACTTGACGTTTTTTATTTCTTTTAAACGTGTTTTATATTTTTACTACTCTTGTAAGTTTAGATAAGATTTTAGATATTTTTATCTTTATTCTTTTTAAGAGAACTATAAAAAGGGGAGATAAAGAAGGATTAGAGGAGGATTAGAATTGGATTATTAATTATTTTCATCTTTTTTAGGGTTTTCTCTTTTTCCCCATGAGGAACTAAACTCATCTTTCTGATTGAAGGTTAATGAAGCTTTGATTCACCATTACTGTGAGATCTTTCTTGTGCTTTTAATTGTTTTATTGCTTTTTGGGTATTTGTTTATTCTCTGAATTATTGTCATGATTATGTTTGTTAATTAGATAATTGGCCACTATTTAATTATCAATTTAATCTACTGTCAATTGAAAGATTCATCGTATGAAGATTTTGATGTTTGTGGCAAATAACATAAGCGATCGTTGTGTTATGGGAATAAATAATCTAATTTAAATGAACCATCGTATGCGTTTGTTAATTAGGATTTAAGTCTCTCTAGTTTTTCAGTCATTTGTCAATTGATTAAATCTTATGATCGTATCTAGGATTGTCTATTGATTAGGGAAATAACCAATGGTCGTATGCTTAGTTATCGACAAATTAAGGAGAGATTGGCTATTAGAGTGTCTCGATTAGCTATAACCGATTGAGTCTATTCATAAGCAATAATGATTTATAGTTGTATCGATGATCGAATCGAATCAAAAGAGTTAATTCCTTCAACCGAGTTTTCCCATTTTGAATTACACCTTTAAATTGCATTCTTATTAATTTAAATTGATTTTCATTATTTTCAACAATCTCACAGTTTATATTTTCATTTTTAAAAAGGATTTAATAATTACCAATCTCTGTGGACACGACCCTGCTCAATCACTATACACAATTTTCTTAGAGTAGGTATTTATATTTGTTGGCTTTGACACCCATCAATTATTTATTATTATTGTGGTATAAAGTTGATGTAAGTCGATAAAGAATAAATAATTAAATAAATGTGGAGTGATTATAAGATAACCACTTCTCACACCCGATTCTAGTATACTAGGGGTTTTATGAGAAATTTTTTTATGAGGTCGTTTTACATTCAGTAGTTTTAACACTCAAAGAAACATAAAAGAATTCAAAATTCAATCAATTTTTAACTATATCTTGAACATCAACAATCAACAAGATAGTAAGATATTTCAAAAATGAAATGTAGTAAAAAAGATATCTTTTTTACTTCCTTTAGAACTATTATTTTAAGAAACTTTTTTTTTTAAACTTCAAAAGTAAGCTAATAAATGTAATAGTTTTCTTTATATAGAAGAGTGTAAGAAATTTCATAGTGTTAAATAATTAATTTTTTTTTAAAACAGATAAAAATTTAATCTTTTTCTTAGAAAAACCAGTAATGAATTAGCGATTAGATAATATTATTAATTATATCTCTTTAATATTAAGGTTATTAAATATAGATTTTGTAAAAAAATTCATAATTGTAAGATAATTATTAATTAAAGATGGAATAATTATTAGCTAAAGGGATAACTAAAAATAGCTTTCCTATTATAAGTAATTTAAAAATTTATTAATTTTTTAAAATCTTGGAGTATAGGTATCTTTTTCCTAATTCTAAAAAAGCAAATCAAATAAACTTTCAAAAACATCAATAATAATCCTTGAACGTTCGATATCATCGTTGATGAATAAAAGTCAGATATGTGAAAAGAAAAATATAATCATATTCTGATTTGAAAATCAAAAAGATAATTAATCAACTATGTAGGAAAATTAATAAATAAATCATCACCACAAATGAGTACAAACGAACAAACAACAAAGATTAACTATATTACAAAAGTGAGTTATTTACAACTGTTCTCGTCAGATTACTCGCATCCATTACAAACAAAAATTACTTTTTAATTTTCTATAAGCTTTGAAACATTCCCAGCAATTGCATGTCGTTGACATCCACTTAGTTTCCCCATCAGCTTTAGCGTGTGGGGACTCCTTTGCATTACTTGCATCCATTACAAAACAAAAATTACTTATTAATTTTCTATACACTTTGAAACTTCCCTCCAATTGCAGGCCATTTGCATCAGCTTTGGCGTGTGGGGACTCCTTTGCACTATTGCAGATGCAGAGATGCAGCGTATAAAAAGAATTCACAAGGCTGGATGCATTCTCACAAATTAATTGCCCTTTAGGATTTTTGCAACGTCAAACTCAATTCTCTCCTTTTTTTTCATTCCAAATTATTCACCAACACCATGGTTGATGCCATCGTTTCTTCTCTCTTAGAGCAGCTGATTTCCTTTTCTGCCGAAGAGGCGACACAACAGGTGAAGCTAGTTAAGGGGGTTGAACAGGATGTTGAAAAGCTTACAAGCCATCTTCAAACCATTCATGCTGTGCTCAATGATGCAGAGCAGAGGCAAGTGAAGGAGGAATCCGTCAGACTTTGGCTGGGTCGGCTCAAGGACGTAGCCTACGACATTGAAGATGTGTTGGACGAGTGGATCACTGCACGACGCAGATTGCAAATGAAGCAGAATGCTCATTCAGCTCAGAAGCAGGTCAGTTCATGTTTCCCTGCCTCTGGCATTGGTTTTAAAAAAATCATCCTACGTCAGGACATTGCTCTCAAGATAAAAAAAATCAATAAAAAGCTAGATGCTATTGCCACTCAAAAAGATATGTTTAAGTTTGTTGAGGGTGTTGATGTCAGTAGTTCTAGACCAGGGCGAGTACAGAGTACCTCCTTCATTGATGAGGAGGAGATATGTGGTAGAGTTGGTGAGAAGAATGAACTGTTAAGCAAGCTGTTGTGTGAGAGTAGCGAGCAACAAAAAGGCCTTCATATCATCTCAATTGTTGGTATGGGAGGTATAGGGAAAACCACTCTAGCACAATTAGCTTGTAATCATGAGGACGTGATAAGAAAGTTCGATAAAATTCTATGGGTGTGTGTATCAGAAACTTTTGAGGAGTTTAGGGTTGCCAAAGCGATGGTCGAAGCTTTAGATGGTCGTGAATCTCATTTAGGTGAATTCCAATCTCTTCTTAGACATATTTATGAATCCATTGCAGGGAAGAGCTTTCTTCTTGTCTTAGATGACGTGTGGGATGGAAATTATGTGAAATGGGAACCATTCTACCGTTGTCTAAAGAATGGTCTCTATGGAAATAAAATTTTAGTTACCACACGTAAAGAGTCAGTTGCACGCATGATGGGATCTTTGGATATTATCTCCATCAAGGAATTGGCTGAAGAGGAATGTTGGTTATTGTTTAATAGGATAGCATTTTATGGTCGGTCCATTGAAGAATGTGAAAAATTAGAGCAAATAGGGCAAAAAATTGCAAGCAGGTGCAAAGGTTTACCTCTTGCAGCAAAGGTAATAGGGAGTCTTATGCGCTCTAAAAAAACTGAAGAAGAGTGGTGTAGAATCTTAAATAGTGATTTGTGGAAAATCGAAGAGATTGAGAAAGGTGTTCTATCTCCTCTATTGTTGAGTTACAATGATTTGCCATTCAGAGTGAAAAGGTGTTTTTCATATTGTGCCATCTTTCCAAAGGACTTCAACATAATGAAAGAGAAACTAATTACGATGTGGACAGCTCAAGGTTACTTTAGCGTAGAACATGATGAAGGGGTGGACATAATTGGTGAAGAGTATTTTAACATCTTAGCCACTCGCTCTTTCTTTCAAGAGTTTAAGAAAGATGATGATAATCTTATTGTAGAGTGCAAGATGCATGATATAGTACACGATTTTGCCCAATTTGTAAGTCAAAATGAATGTTCCTCGATGGAAATTAATGGTAGCAAAGAACTGAATTCCACAAACTCTTTGGATAAGAAGGTTTGTCATTTAATGTTAATTATTGGTGAAGGAACTTCATTTCCTGTCTCCACTTGTAGAGTTAAAAGAATGCGTAGCCTCTTTATTGGTGGTGACATGCTTGACAATTCATCGTTAAATGGTAAGATGCTAAAAGAATTATTTGGGAAATTGACAAGTTTAAGGGCATTAAATATAGGAAAATGGTCTATCTCACCGTGGTCTTTCGTTCTACAGATTCCAAGAAACATAGAAAAGTTGGTACATTTAAGATACCTTAATTTGTCTTGTCTAACGCCTATAAGGAAACTTCCTGAGACGTTGTGTGAGTTATATAATCTAGAAAAGTTAGATATTAGTTACTGTCTTAATCTTAAAGCATTACCTCAAGGAATTGGGAAGTTAATAAACATGAAGCGTTTACTAAATGAGAGAACTGATTCCTTGGGGCACATGCCGGCTGGGATTGCGAGATTAACGAGTCTTCAGACATTGGATGAGTTCCATGTGAGCGGAGGGGAGGCATTGATGGTCTCAAAGAATGTAGGCTTGAATCTCTTAAAAGCTTGGAACTTCTCCAAGTATGTGGTATACGTAGACTGGGAAATTTGTCAGATGTGGATGAGGCTAAGAGATTAGAGCTTGTTAAAAGAAATACCTCTTCAGTTTGAAGCTTTGGTTTGATACGAAGGATGAAGGAGGAGAAAGAAGGAAGAATGAGGACGATCAACTTCTTCTTGAAGCCCTGAAACCACCTCTAGATTTGAAGGAATTAGTGATAGATTCATACAGAGGCAACGCTGTTTTCCCTGACTGGATGATGTCATTAACCAATCTAAGGAGTTTGGAACTCGTTCTGTGCGAAAATTGTGAGCAGCTGCCTCCTCTGGGAAAATTGCCATCCCTTGAAAAACTCATCATTACATACATGATTAGTGTGAAAGGAGTGGGTAATGAATTTTTGGGGATAGAAAGTGATCATCATGAACCATCTTCATGTTCATCTTCATCAATTATTATTGCCTTCCCCAAATTGAAATCACTTACAATTTCTTGGATGTTGGAATTGGAAGAGTGGGATTATGGAATCACAAGGACGGGAAATGCCTTCATCAACATCATGCCACGTCTTTCTTCCTTGACAATTGATAGTTGCCCCAAATTAAAGGCACTGCCCGACCACTTTCATCAGACGACAACGTTAAAGAAATTGATCATTGGGTCAAATTGTGGGCTTCTGGAAGAAAGTTACCGCAGGGGGGGAGGAAAAGACTGGCGTAAGATATCTCGCTTTCCCAACCTCGAGATTCGGCCTTGACAAGTAATTTCTTCTTTTACTCTGATTTGCTTTGTTGTTGTTTTTAATCTAATTAAGAAGCATAAATAGCATTTTGAGTCAAGCTCTACATTTAGGTTTCGTAAGAGGATGTGAAAGGAGGCTGCCCTTGACAAAATTCTTAAGCGGCTGCAATTGTGTATGATCACTCTCAGCCTCAGGTAATTTCTGCTCCTGTTCTGCCGTTTTTATGAATCTAATTAAGGATGCCATACTAGCTAATGATTTCTTTTTTCAATTGAATATGTCAACTTTAATTCAACCATCAATACATTTTTATTTTACTGTGCTTGTTTTTGCCATTTTTTGTAATGTTGAAAATTAATTAAATAAACAATAAGGATAACTATTTAATTATGTTGACTAGGATTGTTCAATTAAGTAGGTCTAAGAAAAAGAATAGGTTATTCGTGAAAGGATTTCCACCGAATAGGACTCACTGTGATTCAGGTAATTCTCATTAGCTTGCTTCTACAGAGTACGTGTTTTGGCTGATTTCTGTAATTTATGGAATTTCATTTTCATTGATATCTTTGCTGTGTATGTTTAGGTTCAAGCACAAACAGAAACATAGCTCAAGGAAACCTTTGTAAATGAAAAATTGTAGAGCAGAACGAGGTGATAACTGATAAATTATAAATTAATGCATAAACACCAAGTTTCCATTATTCTCTCATTTCAACTTGATCTGATATTGGACTTGGAGCAAGGAGATGTACTAAGGCAGATCTTATTCCCCACATCAGTATGTATTAAGTGGATTTGAAAAGAGGCCCTGGACAAAAATATCAAAGAACCGTATTTGAATCATTCTCAGCCTCAGGTCATTTTCTTTCCTGCTCTCTCGTTATTTTTTATCTAATTTGGAAGCATGAAATATTTGAATCAAGTGCAACGCCAGGAATATAAAATATTTTCTAATATTTTGATATCAGTTTGATTATGGTAAATTTCTCTCTATATATAATTTTTTTCCAATTTACGGAACATGTGATCAAGAATGAGAATTAATTTTGCTAGATTGGTGAATAAAGCTGCGTGACTGAACTTAGGTGACATCAAAATAGGTAAATTTGCATGTTTGAAACATTGCTTCATTGACTAGTATATGTTCATTAATTTGGCGTTCGAGATGAGTGATAAATTTTCTGAGCCAGCTGACCAATTAATCTGGTAGTATCATGTGATTCACACAGTAGAGTGGGACTGTAACACCCTAAATCGAACACGTACGGAGCATGTGGTGGAGGATGTCACTCACAAATCAAAATTCTTACACAAAAATTTTCTAAGCCAGCCGACCAATTAATCTGGTGGTAATTGTATCATATGATTCAGGCAGTAGAGCGGGACTATGACAACGAGAAGCTTATTAGTGAAATGAGTGTTAACAAGGCCGCTGAGCTAGTGCCCGGGGGGGGGGGGGGGGGTGCAAAATAAGCAATGAATTTGATAAGGCATTAGATTCTGCTGCCAATTCATGTAAGTTTCAGTTTCACCAAGTTTATTGGTTAAACACTGTTTGCTCCTTTTTCGTTTTGTACATACAGGTGCTATCATTTGATATCCGTAATCGTGGTTGCCAATGCTGTTTTCAAGACTTTCCTCACATCAGAAGCTGTGAAACCTGGATCTGTAGCTATGGATAACTCAGGTTTTTGTTATCGACTATGTCATTTTTTTTTTCTTTTTTTTTTTTTTTTTAAATTTTTGGCACTGTTTTGAAACACTCTAGATTAGACTCGAGTTGTCCTGATTGTTAATGGTTGTCTATGTAATAGGTTAAGGATACTGAGCAGGCAAATGTTATAACCCAGTTTGTTTGCCTGAAACTGGTTTGGCGCCGTGACTGCAGGGGTCAAAAGAAGCATTGAATTCTAAAAGGCATGCAATTCTCGTGACACATGTCAATTCATAAAAGTTTGAATAAGTGTAATGGTTAAACAGTGTTAACTTCTTTTTCTATTTGTGCAGTTGCATTTAGCTTCTGCCGGAAATATTTGAGGATTTGATAGCTGCAGCTTGAAGCAAGCAGCGTCCAAGGCCAGGACTTTGCTCCCATCAGAAGCTGTGATTCTTGACATCAACCAAAACCTGACCAAACTCAGGTTTCATTAACAACATTTTCACTGTCTCTCACAAGTTAAACTTTATGAAACTAGTTTTGGTTGTCTCAGCCGGTGACAGCAGGACACTAAGAACATTGTTTTTCCATTTTTTATTTTTTTAATTTTAAGAGTTGTATGAGTGAACTTTAAGAGCTTGGGTGAAAGAGAAAGCAGGGTGCATTGGGATGTGGGCTATCAGTGTGAAAGATGAGTAAACAAAACAGAGTAATGTAGCACTTCCTACAAGTAATTGACATTTAACAACAATAATAAGTAATAAAAATAGTTGTTAGACTAGTTAATGAGCTGATGAATATCATTGATTGTAAATTCTGGGAATATACATCGACACTTTCCTAAACGTTTTCAAAGAAATTCATAAATCACCACAGGCAATTTGATTTCAAAAAATTGTTCAGCTCTTTTACATTTTACCAGAACACCATGCATCAGGGTCCTACATGTAGAAAAAAATTCAAGAGGCAGGTCTTATATTTCTAGAAGCAAAATTTCACACACATCAAAATATCAAACGATACGGGTCCAGAGGATGGAAATTGAGAATGAAATACATTATATGCTTTCAAAAATAGATTTTATGCAATGTTGATGCCATTCATAGATATCGAAGATAATGAGAAGCGAAAGGTGATAAATCATAAATGCATATAATGACCAAATCTCCATCGTTCTCTCATTGTAACTTGATATGCAATTTGATTGTCAATGAGTAATTATTGTTAGATTGGAGCAAATGATGTCGAAAGCGCATTGAGTTACCCCAGCGAAGATATTAGTTGCCAAGAATGCAGGGGATTAAAAGAAGCAGCATATTTGAAAAGGCATGATATTTTAGTGGCTATATGTGTCAATTCATGTAAGTTTGAACAAGTTTAGTGGTTGAACTCTGTTAGCTTCTTTTTACTTTTCTCTTTGCAGGTGCTATCAAGTGACGGCCGTAATTTTGATTGCAATGCTGGGTTTGGAGCATCACTGGCTGTGGTTCCTTACATCAGGTTAACAAAACGCTATTCATCAACTTATGCCATATTTTTCAGTGTTCTGAAAATCACAAGATTAAATTAATTTTATTATAACTGTTTTTTTCCCCCATTATCAGGCTAAGTGTACTAAGCTTCGTATTATGGCAAATGTCATCGTATAATGGCAAGGATACTAAGACTATTATTACTATTATTATCATTTTATTTTGGTGAGAGTTATACCTGACCGACTGAATTTTAGGAGCTTGGATGAGAGAATTTTGGGTGTATTGGGATTTGGGTTGTGATATATTATCGGCTAATATTTGTATCCCACATTTTTTTTTTTTTTTAGTAGAGTTTATCTTCACATCTTCAACAAAGGATGTACATTAAAATTCTAGCCACGAAAAACTATTATGTTCTTTCTTTTCAATTGTTTACAATAGTAAGAACTCTATACAATAATAATGTTCAGATCACATAAATTTTGCTGCTGTGAGGAGGTTATAACTTAATAAAGTTATAATTATAAAAATTATTGTTTTAGTTTGGTTATCCTTAGTAGGGCTGGCAAAACGGGTCATTGGGTCGTATTCGTGTTGTGTCAATTTTATGTCATGTCAAATTTAAGTCAATTTAAACACGACCTAAATTTAGGTCAATTTAAACACGACCTATTTAATAATCATGTTAAAATATTGAGACCCAAACCAAATATAGAAAATAAACGAGTTACCCAATAACTCATTTAATATTTATATATTTAACAAATGTTATGCACACACACACACATATACACACACACCCCAAAATATTACACATTTACACCATTAAAGTTCAAAATCTATATAGAAATGTATAAATAAAATGCCGAATATATGTCTATCTTCCAAAAAAAATTTAAAAAAGAAAATCATGTTCAATATTTGAATTTTAATGACAAGAGCCTAGAAATTAATTTAAAAAATAAAATATAATCGTGTTATTAATCGGGTAAATGTATTAAAAATTTTAATCCTAACCCAACATGGAAAAAAATATTGTCGACCGTACCTGGCCCATTTAATAATTATGTCAAATTTGATGACCTATATTTATTTATTCATGTCGTGTTTGTGTTGGGTAATCGTGTCACGTCAAATTTTACCAACTCCAATCCTTAGTGCAAGTGATATAGGACAAAAAATATTTGGATATATCAATAGGGACGGGGAAGTTTCCATCTATATCAGAAAGTGGCTTTGTCTGGAATCAATAAGAGCAGATGAAGGAGATTTTGCCAGAAGCAAGAAAAAATATTAATGGAGCATATCAATTCTAAACTATAGGCATTGATAAAAGAGAAACATAATTTAAAAAAAAGTACATATTTTTGTAATATACAATTAATCATCACTTGTAAAGCGAGTTCCTTAAGACTAGGTTCAAAAAATTATAACTTATTGTAGTGTGGAATTTATTTTTATTTATAAATAGCCCAAATTGGGATCAAAATTTTTTATGAATGTAAGAAAATTATTCCTATATAAAGTATTCCTATAAAAAAGTTTTACTATGTTATAATATTTCTACTAAATATATGACTATGAGAACCAATATACAGGCCACTAGAGAGTCCTTTGTTACAGTAAAATCAAATTCCAAGGCCAACATTCTGTAAACATGGATAAAACTTCCTTTAAGACCTCATCAGTATTGATCATTTTCATCTTATGCACTCAAAACTTTGTTAGTTTCTTTCCCATCTCATAAAACACACTGATTTTTTTTTTTTTTTTGGTGTGAATATATGCATATTTTAAAATGTGAATTTAAAATAAACAATACTGTGAAATACGTGATGTTCATACGTAAGAGCTTTCATATGTACTTATTAAGTCAAGTGTATTTTTTGTATATACTAGCAAGAATAGCTCTAGTACAGTCCCCGTTTATAATTCCTAACATTCTCTATTGAAAATTCTATATTTTCAGTTATACCCTTAAATTTTTCGCTACTAACTCTCAGCTTCTTATATGTCACACACGGTATATGACAATTTGGGAGTATATATAAGCAATTATTTAGATTAATTCTGACAGTAGCCATATTGCAGATACCCACATCATTTTGTTACCTGAAATTAAGTTGGTTGTTGATTCTTAAGACTCTTTTCACAGGTTTTTCGCTATCAAAAGTATCAGCTAAAGCAGCCGAAGATGTATACGCTATAACACCCAAATTCCATTAACATGGTACTAAAATAGAATTGAAATGAAACTATATTTTATCACTCTCATATCTAAAATTATTAAATTAATATCCAACAATAAATGTTCTAAACCTCCAAAAGATAATAAGTTATGAAATAATAAATTCTCCAATAAATATCATCCCAAAGGAAGCTAATGTTCGTAGCTTAACGTAACATTATTTCCCAAAAGAAATCGAGCTCTTATTCTTTCTCCTAAGACCATAAGCTCATATCATCTAACTCTATCTACAAAAATGTGATAATGAGGAGTGAGTTGTCAATTCGATAAGTAAACTTATGCTTAATACTAAAAATCATTAAAATATAATTTAATAAAATTTCTTAGATATGCATAATAATAGTAAGGGAATTTGTCTTTGTAAATTATCATTTCACAAAAATAAATCAAAATATCACAAAGTCATTTAAATCCTTTAAACGTAACAATAGCATTTGAAACACATAAAACATAATTAGCTCATGCCATATAATATCACCTATAGATCCAGTAATCCAGCCATATAACATCATTCAGGGTACTGTACCCCGCTAGAATCATTGGCATCAACATCGTATGTGCACATAATTTGGCTACCCTTCCATAACATAACATAACATCACTACGAATAATGAGCCAAAACTTTTAAAATTATCCTTGAACTTTTAATCATTTGTAAGCTTTCATAAATTACATTTAAATAATTGATAATTCTTTCAAAGTATTTGACTTAATAAAAGTTTTTATTTTTAAAATAATTTATGACACAAGTTTTTAATAAATAAAGTTTTGTTATAAATAAGTTTAAACAATGATTTTACTTTAACAAAATATTGTGATAGACTAAAACAATTCAGTTTCATATACTTTTCATTTAACATAATACATACCTCTAATTAAAAGTATTTTAATAGTAAAATACTTGTACTATGCATGAATCTACTTACCTCGATCCTCAGTAATAAAGAACAATAACCTCAACCTCGAGATCAATTTCGTCCTAAAACATCAAGACACATCCTTATCAATATTACTACTCATTTTGACCTTGATATAAATCCAACATAATCAAGCCCAGTCATAAGCACTAAACCATTAAAGCTAGTCTAAACCTGACCATCCTTGTAACACCCCAAACCCAACACATGCGAAGCACGTGAGAAAGGAGGTTATCTACTAATCAAAAATCTTTACACCCAAAATCTCAAACTGAAAAATCTCAAATACTTTAATCAATAAATCCACAAATTCATGTATCCAACTCTAAAAGATGTCTCTCTCAAAGACATAGGTATAACAAAAGTCTCAAAACTTCTCATATACAAGTTCATAAACAAATAAATTAAAAGGAACAAAAGTCTATCTTCCTCTCCTAATTAGAAATATGAAACGAATCTCTAACTCCAATGATAGCACACCTCTCAACAAGATACTTAATCTGCAAAAAGTAATGACGAGAGGTGAGCCGTCAACTCGGTAAGTAAAACCATTCTTAACACACTAGACCTATTATGTACCGAAAGTATTACAAGCCCCATTTTTTTTTATCAAAACATATATATTATAACAGAAAGACAGAACTTCGCTAAACAGTTTAGAATATCAAAAGCTCATAATTCATACAAGAAAACATATCATATAGTACATAGCATAGAGAAACCAAAGTTAGTTCATGTCACTTAGTGTCACCTATAGTTCCAGTGACCCAGCCAGAAACAGAATCAAAATATCGTGTGCACACTGGGAACGTAAAACCAAAGATCTTGGTCGGAACAGATATGTATCGTATTATACGATCAGAATCAGAATCAGAATAACTACGGACAATGAGCCAAAACATTCAAATCAGTCTTTCATATATAATGACTTGTACGTGGCACTTTGCACTATATATGACACTTTACGACGCTTTGGCCCTCAAGAGGTGGCTCCCATATAGTCTCAAGAGGTGGCCCCCATACAATCATAAATAATTTAAATAGTATACAGACGCAAAACATTCGTATCAGATTCATAAATGTTCATAACAATAATCTAGGCTTGCAAGTTATCTTATAAAATCATAAAACGTAATCATGTAACCAAATAAATTATATATTTAAAAGCATTTGTAATATTTTATTGAAACCATAATAATAACATAATTTTCATATTTGAAAACATTTACACAAACTAATTTTGTTATGAAAAATAATTGATTTTCAAAGAGATATAAAAACCCATTTACTTATACTAGTATGAAAATAATCGTATTTATCTAGTATATTAGGAATGAAGTTACTTATAATAGTATCATAATAATCATACTTATCTAGTATACTAAGAATGAAGTTACTTACCTCGACAAAAGCAATGATCTAAACTCTTCTAAGTCTCCAACAGCCTTAAACACCTTAACAAATACAAGAAAATCCTATTAACAACTTATTCCAACCTCCTAATTTTCCTAATTCATACCCGTACAGAACTATTACTCTGAATTTTAACTCTTAATCTAGAAATTAGAAAGACACAATATTTTGCAGAACCAGTCTGGACATCCATGGGTATCTCACATAAAGGTTTCAAAGAGATCCGATGTCAAAAACATCTTTAAAACTAATTATTTCTTAATAAATTCAAAACTGTCTTGCAGAGAGTTAACTGAACAGTATGGATTCCTAGATTTTTATAAAATCATACATTAATCGGAAAATTTCGAAATTAAAACTGGAAATACTAGACACACATGAAAATATTTTTTAAAATTCCCGAATTTTCTGAATTCATTTGATACCCGAAATAATTTTATGAAGACAGTCATTCTGTTAAAATCGCACTTTTCCAGTGCAGCAGTGTCTGTTTCGAAAATCCATGTAAAATAAAAAACGAACTCAAACTTTACGAAACAAAATTTATTCCATAAGCCCTACGTGTCTAGTTTTCAGGAAGATAAGATTCGTTCCAAGAATCATTCGTAAGATATATGTTTAATTATGAGATATTCATGCTGTCCAGAATTATCTAGTGAGTTTATTGTGTCTAGGATTAAGAAACAAAACTCAACAATAAATCAAAACCCTAAACACAATTTAAACTCATCCTAAATCATGCATATCAGTCTGTAACAATCTAAAATTAAGCAAATAAAAACCCTAATAGAAAGATAGAAAACATGTGGAGAATAGAGAGTAGAACTTACCAATTCTTAAGGTTCTCCTCTAATCAAAGGTTTGAATTTTAGGGTATGAATGATGGAGTAAACCAGAGAATAGAATAAGACGTTGTGGACTTAGGGTTACAGAAGAGGAAAAAATATGAATTTATAGGGAGTCCTAAGAAATCCTAGTAGGTTTTGGAAAAATATAAGTGTTTTACAAAATTACCCCATGAGTAATCCGTATTAGTGAGGGTAATAGTGCCACTTATATATTCTAATAAAAATAAAATTCTATAATCTAAAATTCATAAAAAAAAATGGCGTTACAATCCTATACAAGCTGATTTTTACCAAGCCAATCATATGTTAGACAATTGTAAAATCAAAGGAGAGAAACCATAAACATGTGCAGCATTTCATATAAAAATTAAAAAAAAAAAGAATAAAGTTCAGAAACATAATGCAAAAAGAATTTTACATGCACATATCCACACTGTCCAATAGGGATAAAAACAGAAGTTGCTGAATTAGAAAATTTATAAAATATTTAATAGAACTTATAAAAATTAAACCACTTAATTTTACAATAGTAGAGACATCAAGAAACAATATATCAACTTGATGTAAAACTATTTTAAACAAATTTATATTAAGAGACTAGCAAACTTGTCTAGAAACATTCCGATTTATATTTTGCACTTCAAAAATTCATAACTTAATGCTCACTCAATGAAAATTAGTCAAATAAACTTTAAATTATAGAGAATTCACAATATTATATGAATATTATTTTTATAGGTCGTTCTAAAGCCTTTTAACAGCGTAAAACAATTCTATCATTAGCCATCGCAATTCTGGAAAGCATTTTCCAGAACTGCAGCAGCCGAACATAACGATTTTTATTAATTTTTATACGCAACTAAAAATTATGAAAATAAACATACAGTAAGCAGACATAATGATAGATTTAATGAAAAATCAACATAGTTTTCAGGGATCATTTGGATAGATAGAAAAATTGGCGAACTCAAACATGCTGCTGAAAATCAAAATTTTCCAGCACCGCTATTCCAACTTCAAAAATTCACAACAAATTGGTTACTAGAGTCTTTTTGTACAAAATATATCATTTAAAACCTTAGGATTTTTATTTTAATTTTATGAAAACTTTTGTGCAAAAATTGAATAAAAGATAAAAGGAAAATAGTAATAAAATCACAATACTTATGCCTCAGGATGCCTAGCTAGTCATTCATGATAAAAAGAATAATGCATGCATTCATCATCAAACATATAAGATTAGAGAACATGTATTAGAGAAGGATAATTACCTTAAAACTACATTCAAATGTACATAAAGGAAAACTCTAGGATTCTTTGCTTTTATACGGTTATTAGGTTAAAGATTTTTAATCGTAGGGTGATAGGAAGCGTTTAAGTTTAATAAAAATACTTACTTTTATAAAAACATATTATACAATAAAGATGATATTCTCTAATAATTTATTTAATAAATAAATAAATAAAAGAATTATAGTTTATCTCAAATAATGCTAATTCAAGTAATTTAATACAAACAAACGATAAACAATTAAATAGATAAGCATAATCAAACAATAAGGAACAATTGTTACATACCCAGTACTTCTTTCTTTTTAACTTATCAGTCTTTCAATATGCCTTATTTCATCATGTTAGTTTTCTTTTACAACATCATTCAACTTTTCTCATTCTTATCATGAATATGGGTAAACAAAGAGAATAGGAAAGCAATATAAATTATTTGAAACACTTTATCAATTTGGTGTATCTTTTGGATTGTTGTGTTTTAACTTTGCTTTGAAAACATACCAGCTCAAGTGTCCCAAAAACCTTCACTTTGATCTGGTGACAAATGTTTTACCACTCATTTTGTAACACCCGTTTGTTTTGTTTTTAATATTATATATTTATTCTATAGAATATAGTATTTTAGGTTAATGATTTTAAGGGTATCTTTAATTTGTTTTGTTTTTATCCAATTTTATCAATTTATTAGATACCTTTTTAAATAAGGAAATAAAAATCCCCAATAGGTAGGGATATTAAAATGCTTGGCTTATAAAAACTCCTTTTACATTATTTTTGTTTTTCAAAAACCCTAGAGGCTAGCAAACTTAAGAGTAAATTCATTTTGTTTTAGTAAGAAATGGGGAAGATTTTGATTGTATTCCTGTTTTCAATTAAAGGAGCTCTTGAGTTTTGATGTTGTTTTGAAGATAGGTAAAAAATTTATAATTCTTTGAACTTTTAGTTTTGATTGTGATTTTATGTGATTGATTGAATGACTTTGTATGTATTGTATTGATAAAATTATGACAGCATGATCATGTAGTGATTTATATGTTATTTAGTGGAACTAGTGCTTTATGTTATCTTGGAAACTGTGAAAAGTATAGATTAAACATCATACGACTGCTGTTTTTATTGTGTTTCATCCATAAACTTTGTAGATTATTAAACTATCGTTATGTCTATTGTTCTAAAACTCATTATGTATTAATTGTTTTGATTTTTTGAAGTTGGAACACGGGTATTGGAAAATTTTAATTTTTAGCAGTAATTCTCATTTTTATAATTTATTTCATAATCCAAACGACTTTTGAAAATTTTGAAAATTTTTATTATCGTACATATATAAGTCTAGTTTTTGTGTTTTAAATTTTGTAAATTTTGGCTTTATATAAAAATCACAATCTTGATATTTAGGTCAGTATGTGCTAGTTTTTCATCAGTAAAGGTCTTAGAAATTTTAATTCTGATTTCTTATTATTTCTCCTAGTTGTCAAAACTGGAATCCCTATTTTTGGACTTGTACAACTAAAGTTATGAATTTCTGAAGCAACAGTCTCTGTTTATATCATTACCGAACAGTTTTGATTTTTTTTTTTGTTGGAGATAATTATGAACTCTAATTAATCTTGTTAAATTTTATATTGAATGCCAACATGTTCACAGTAGCTTTTTATGATATTTATGATTTTCCGACACATTTATAGCATGATAGAAATTAGCTCGTGTATGATGATCTAGTATAGTTTAGTGAATTGATGTGCTTAGTAAGAGTGCATGGTTTAAGGATTTTTGGGTTGCCCTATCTAGGTCAGAATTAAATAAGATATTGATAAGAATTTTGTCTTGATAATTATACACCCATAGTAAGCTCATGTGATTGGGGTTATTGTTTATTGCTTTGGATCGAGGTAAGTAAATTCATGCGTAATGTTTATTATAAGTATATATGTAAATATTTATGAATAGAATAATATTGTTCAAATAAATTGACAAGTTATAGTTTTGAAGTTATTTTAAAACATTTTCTTAAATTTGTTTTAAAAGTAACTTTAAAATATTTGATTTTCTATAAAATGTTTTCCTTAAAAATATTTGTAAAGCTTTACTAATTCAATGTCTTATAAGTATTTTATTGAAATATTATTGAATGATTGATATTGAAAAATTGGACATTGTTTCTAAGGTTTTGGCTCATTGTCCGTAGTTACCATTATTAATATTATTGAACAGCTAGATATATTGTGCTCACTTATTGACGATTATTGCAGGGTAAAGTATCCTGATTGAACTATTAGCCAGGTTAGCGGGAATATAGATGACATATTGAACTATTGGCTGGGTCACCGGGATTATAGGTGACGTACTGAACTATTGACTAGGTCACCGAGGATATAAGTGACATTACGTGGCATGAACAAATTGAACGAAAGAAAGGTTTTATTGATAAAAGTTTTCTTACATGATTATCTATTGAAAATAATTACTACATCATGACTTAACTGATTATGAGTTTTACCACACACATATAATTATAAAATGATTTCTATTCCCTGACTTATGGTACTTCATAATAGTGATTATATAACTTTTTTTTGTTATTGGTAACTTTATGCATGAGTTTGCTTACCGAGTTGATAGCTCATCCTTCATCTTTAATATTTTGCAGATTGATTTTAGAGGTGTGTGCTTTTAGTCTAGAGGAAAGGATTTGTTAGTTGAAAACTTTGGCATTTTCTAGATGAACTAATTATAACTACTTTGATTGTTCTTTAGAGCTGGATTTTATTTTAGAGGATTATTGAGTTATTTATTATTTTAGAGACTATACTTTCTCAATAGATAACATCGACTTTATTTGATAATAGTAATAAGATACTTTATGTGAATGTGTAACACCCGAAATTCATCCAAATTTCTCTTGAGATTTTTGGATGAATTTCGGGTGTTACACATTCACACACTTATAGTTCACAGCTAGAGACTGGGGATTGAAATCTACGTCGCTTCAATTCTAAACATATTATTTTAAAGTTAAAATATAAAATTTCTATATATTTCAACAAATCTAGCTAACAAATGTGTGGTGAATGGTAAAACCTATATATAAAAAAGAATTTATGAAATGAACGTAGACGATCGATCATATGCATAATAAAAGTTCATCAATTCGAAAAGCAAAGGTATTACATACGTACGTACGTACATCCATACATATATATGTGTGCGTGTGTGTGTATTTCTCCGAAGGATGCATAATAACTGAATGAATTTGGACGAAATGGGAGCCATATATTACTTTTCAAAACGACCCCAAGGGAGAAAGTGGCTTTGGCCTACTTTTTTTAGTATGATAATGCAAATATATGGGAAAATATCCACTATCGACATAACGTCTGGCTTTCTGTAAAATTAAATAAAATGTTTTGGCTTTGTCTGCTGTCCACTAGATACTTAAGAACTTTATCGCATTTCCACTTGCATGCTCCATCCTAATACTGTTAAAAACTTTAAAGAATATTAACAAAATAATTATTTTGTTCTGAAGTTCAATGTAACGTAAAATCACAGATTTATTTTGTTACACGGTAAAAAATAAATTCAATTTTATAGTTGTTGGGATCAATAAATATGCGACGTTGGAGTAATTGACTCACTCTGTCGTTGTAAATTTTTAAAAATATTGGTGTTTATTTTCAAACTTGAGCCATTTTGATCTTGACCTAATTGAAATATTTTGCTCTAAATAATTCTCCAAGTAATTGAAAAGGCATCAAGAAATCATTTGTTTGTCTGTTATTTATTCATTTGAATGAATGTGTGGTTCCCCGAGAAAAAAAAAAATTTACATGAAGCATAGATATCTATAAATATGGTAAGAAAAAATTTCCTAAGATTTCTGCAACCTGTGGCTTCTCTTGAAGTTGAGGAGAAATCGGTGAAAACAATTTCTTGAAATTGAGGACAAGCAGATGGAAGCAATTTGCAGGGGTAATGTGGTAAAATTGAACGCGGCATGACTGTAGTTACTGTATAATTATTGGAAGATATTTAAGTCAAAATTGGACGATGGATTCTACAAGACTTCCAGAGAACCACTACTTTCTCAAAACTATAATTATTGGAAGATAATAATTTTCGTTCACTTTTCCCAAAAGGCGCCCGTGTGGGGGACTCCGTGGCCGTTGCTTTAATCGTAACTTTAGTTGTGATAATAAAAATAGCTTGTTGCTATTTATGTGGTCAGGAAGAAAAGCTCCACACCTACAGTTGGGGACTGCTTTGCATAATTGCACATGCTCATGAAGTCTATACAAAAGAATGCAAAATGCTGGAATGCTTTTTCTAAACACAAATAATACAGCTCCTTCCCTTGATAAGTCTCTCTCAGTTAGCTATCAATTTATCTCCTCTTTCGACATCCAAAATTACTCAGCAGGTGAAGCTATCATGGTTGATGCCGTCGTTTCCCCTCTCCTGCAGCAGCTGATTTCCTTTGCTGCTCAAGAGGTGACACAACCGGTGAAGCTGGTTACGGGTGTTGAACAAGAAGTTAAAAAGCTGACCAGCCATCTTCAAGCCATTCGAGCTGTGATCGATGATGCAGAGGAAAGGCAAGTGAAGGACAAAGCTGTCAAACTTTGGCTCGATCGGCTCAAGGAGGCTTCCTGCGACATTGAAGATGTGTTAGATGAGTGGATCACCGCGAGACGCAAAGTGGAAATGAAGGAGAACGATCGTGCTTCTCGGAAGCAGGTATGTTCCTGCTTCCCAGCCTCTAGCATTGGTTTCAAAAAAATAATTCTACGTCATGACATCACTGTCAAGATCAAAGAAGTGAACGAAAAGCTAGATGCTATTGCCACTCAAAAAGATATATTTAAGTTTGTTGAAATTGGGAGTGACAGTACTCGTGAGAGACCAGGGCGAGTTCAGAGCACCTCCTTGATTGATGAGGAAGAGATTTGTGGTAGAGTCGGTCAGAAGAATGAACTCTTAAGCAAGTTGTTGTGTGAGAGTAGTGACCGAGAAAAAGTCTTTCATATCATCTCAATTGTTGGTATGGGAGGCATAGGTAAAACTACACTTGCACAACTAGCTTGTAATCATGAAGAGGTGAAAAGAAATTTTGACAAAATTTTATGGGTGTGTGTATCAGACAATTTCGAGGAGTTCAGGGTTGCCAAAGCCATCATCGAAGCTTTGGGTGGTTCTGCTTCTAGTTTAGACGAATTCCAATCTCTTCTTAAAACCATTTACGAATCTATTGCAGAGAAGAGATTTCTTCTTATCTTAGATGATGTGTGGGATGGAGATTACATTAAATGGGAGCCATTCTTTTGTTGCCTAAAGAATGGTCTTCGAGGAAGTAAAATTTTAGTTACCTCCCGCAAGGAATCAGTTGCAAGCATGATGGGATCCACAGATATTATATCTATCAAGGAATTAGCTGAGGAGGAATGTTGGTCATTGTTTAAGCGTTTGGCAGTTTTTGGTCGGCCCATCGAGAAACGTGAAAAATTAGAACAAATTGGGCGAAAAATTGTACACAAGTGCAAAGGTTTACCCCTTGCCGTAAAAATATTAGGCAGTCTAATGCGCTCTAAAAAAACTGAAGAAGACTGGCAAAGAATCTTGAAAATAGATTGAAAAGGTCTTCTAGCCCCATTGATGTTGAGTTACAATGATTTGCCTTCTAAAGCAAAAGATTTATATTGTGCTGTCTTTCCAAAAGACTACAATATAGAGAAGGA
>JASUUG010000248.1:0-45550 GCA_030449905.1 Luvunga scandens
TATATTTCACTATCCAACTACGTGGTGAAAATTAAGCAATATCTATTTTATATATTACGTGGATTATTATACGAGTTTAGATGAAGATAGAATCCTAAATTATAATAAACAAGTACTTTTCAACAATATCGTGAAAACCTCCTAAATGCACTATCCTAAATGTTTAATGCATATTATTTCTTATACCTTTTATTGAACACCAACTATCACCATTCTCAATCTTTCTCTGAAAAAGAAAGAAAAGCTTAGGTGGAACGATCCAATGTCCAATACATTATCATGTTGACATGGGGATCTTTCGATCTAAATTTACTGCTTGCCAAACAAAGTGGTGAGGACCACGGTCTAATTTAAAATTCAGTGGGGAGTACCATAATTGTGTCGTAAATGCTAAACTTATATACAACATCTCATGAAAATATTTCCTAAAGCGAATCAAAACACGTGTGAAGGATTGAGGATTGAACATGACACTCGTGTGGTCCACCAATTCCAAACCTCATGTCCAGGCTCGGAGTCGAGCCAATTAATCGTGGTCTGGTAGGCGACCTCCATGGCGGCCTTGCCTGTGTCTGTTGACTATTTTCACCATGTTGCTTTTAGATTTTGTCACAAAAGAAATAAAACCTTTAATTTTCATCAGTTTTTGTAGTTATGTGCAACGTAACCACCTGTATTCCCCCAAATCCCAATCTTGCTTTGCATAACATTATGTAAATTAATATAACAATTAATTTATAAGGATCGCCACTATAATTTTTGGCCATCCATCGTCTCACTCCATTATTTGTTTACAATCGGAGTCAGAAACCGACAGTAACCTCCGACATTGTTAAATAATTAGACTTAGAATTTCAATGCAGAACAATGATATACTATGGTATTTTCTATCGGGTAGGGAATTGAATTTTAATTTGTTGTAATTATTAATTAATTAAAAGAAGTACATTATATTACAAAGTCAAAAATCGACTGTAATGTAATTGTTTGTTGTCGAGGACAAGAAGATTCGGGGAGTTGATGGGCAACGGAACCACAAACAGATGCAACACGTTTTGGTTTCATGTGTTCGTAAATTGTCTCAAGTGATCGGCAGTTTGTGGAGCCCCTGTGTTTTGCTTAGAGAGAGCAATTTTACGGCAGCAATTCTCATCATTTGCGTCAATATACATTTTTCGTGCGCATCTCTCTTTTGATGCTTGCTTGTTACCTTAAAATAAAATTAAAGGCGGTCTGTACGTATTTAAACGTGATTAGTCCTGTCATTAGCCAAATCTTCTTTTCTTACTTATTTATTTTTTTAAAAAAAAAAAAAAAACAAGGCGGCGTCACATAATTAACACACATTGGACAAAGCTTGTCATATGTGTTGTCATGATGATGAGATTAAGACCCAATGCAACGAGTGAGACAGTTCTTTCGGTTTATATGTGTGTGCGTGCGTGCGTATATATATAGGTCGCAATGAATATTGCCAAAAAAGAAATTGTTATTAAAAATGCACATTAAAATTGAATTTCAATGATGTCTCAACATAGCTACATTAGTTTTTTGGGCTTCAAGAAAAGCTTAATTTAAACGTTTATTAATTGAGTGATGAGTTTGGTGTGATTCTTATTTGGTAGATTATATATCATCGGAAAGTAGAATGCAGGGACAAAGCATTTCCTGATCATAGTGATTGATGTGTGGAGTGGGAGGGCCAATATAGTCAAGAATGAGCCTATTTATTCCACGGAGAGGTGAGATTTGGTGACACAAGACGTAACCAATTTGATCATATAATGTTGGAATTGGAAACCATGTACATATATCTCGAAATTATTACGAAGAAGCAGCTTACAATTCATCTATCGATTTCAAGCTTTTAATCCAGTCAATTTTGCTGGCTTGGAGAAATGGAGACAAAGTTGGCTTTCACATACAGTTTCATTAATTCTGTTTGTAAAGATAACAATAATATCTGAATCATTTTGATTAATTAATTTTTTCCTTATAATTAAGTTGATAATTAATAAGTTAATATGTGACTGATCGGGTAGTTTCTGACGGGCCAATAATTATAATTTAAAGTAGTTACTCATTTAAATTTTCTATTAATCATAGAGACAGAATTGGTGACATCTTTGTCATCTTATTCTATTCTGTTAATTATGGTACTTATTATATATTGTGCAAGACAAGGACGCTATTTGTATAAATATTTCTATGTATCATTTCTATTTTACGAATGTCTTCAAAGGAAAAGGACAATAAATCTAAGTGAAATGCCAAACACATTGTAAACTACATATAGATTAAATAAAACAAATACTGTACCTTCTCTGTTTTTTTTTTTTTTTTTTGTGTTTTTGGGTTTTGCTTTAGCAAGCCAGCCCCAGTTCAGTATATTGTACACAGAAGCAAGAAATCAGGTGTTGGGTCACAGAGCCATGGCCATGGACGTGCAATTGAATTTGTGGAGACTGGAAACCTAGCTCACGAGCATTTATCGGCTTGCAATCTTTTTGCAAAGGAACCGACAATTAGCTTGCGATGGATTTATCTGTAAAACGCGTTTTCAACTTTTTTTTTTTAAACCAAATCAGAGCCCAGCGGCATACTTGATTTCACATGACATGTAGACCTCAATAGGACCATATAGTTTTGCCTTTTCAAATATGGGTTGATTTTCTTCTATGCATGCACCTCATATTCAACGTATACCAAAATGGGGAGGAAGATCATCAAAAAAGTCAAAGATGAAATGAAACGCTAGCATATGTCTCAAATTAAGGACATGTCCACGAAGATTACTTTGACATGCAAGGCTAGCTTAATTATTGATTTCATGATTTTAAGTTGCAATAAGAATTGATGCAATTTCTTGTGAAGGAGGAATTAAGAATCGTTAATAACACCGAATGCAACTGTCAATAATAAGCCATAGAAAGAAACTTCTCATTAATGATATAAAAGGGATGCATAGAACAAAATTTAATTATCCCGTGAAATTAATTAAAGAGGAAATAAAGAAAGAAAACCGTCCTGTGTGCCTCTCTATACACTTCCGTTATGTGTACAACGTAATACGATGATATCTAACTAACCCCCCATAAAAAGAATTAAAGAAGTAAAAAAAGAAAAAAAAATCAATAAATAAAAAGTATAGACTACATGTGTCTATAATATGGAAAGATTAATGGCCGATTCCAGGGCTTGGAACTGACTGCAGAATCCGATCAATGCCCGCGAGATGCCGGGCAAAGAGCTTTTCATTGTCAATCGTGGCACCGTGAGTCTTCTTGCTTGGAGAAGAAGCCGGAACGTTTCCCTTTGGAAGGGCACTCAGAACCAAATTCTCAAACAAAGATGAAACTTTCCTGCCGCTGTTGTTGATCTTCTCTGTGTTTAAGAGCTTTCTCGCTTCTAAAGATGGCACAGACGAAGCAAACACAACAAAGAAAATGATCGCAAAAGCACCAAAACGATCCATGAGTATATGGTCTATTTGAATGTACTGCAAACAAGGAGAAAAGAAGAGAGAAAAATATATTAGCTTTTGAAGTGGAAACAAGTTGTGAAGAGAGAGGCTGATGGAGTGTTTTTCGGGAGCTGGTTTGGGTGTAGTATATATAGACAAGTCAGATTGAGATGTGAGAAAGTCATCACGCACTACTTCACACAGATACAGTCACCGCGGGACGGCTATTCAGAAAGGGCGAGCGTGCGTGGAGTCCAAGCAAAGAAGAGAAAAAAAATTAGGGACGCTGGGTCAAGATCGTAAGCTTAATGTGGTCTTAATTATGTGTTGGTGTGTTTTCTCGTATGGTAGTAAGTGGGTCTGTGGGTTTACTAAAAATTAGTATGCGAGTGCCGCGTGGCAGTCAAGTTAGGTGAGGCTACAGGATAAGCCGCCGGCCACTGATGTATATGTAGTTAGTTCTCAGTAACATCGTCCGTTCATGTACAGTCAAACATCCCATTCGTTGATAAATTCCATGTCTTTGCTCGCCAGGGAAATTCATTCTGATTCTGATGTGAACCTTTTCGTCGGCAGTAGCAGTAAAGTTAGGCTCCATTTTAAGATTTGAAAATGAGGTAAATTTGCGTATTGACCAACGTTTCTGATTTTTGTCACCGGCCAATTCGTCAAAGAGATCATCAATCAAAGGGCGGTCAATCATCAACGTATGATTTGGCAATAGTTTCTACCCAAAGAAAATGCTTTGTCACCGTCAGATGGGAACACCTAGCTTATGCCTACGAGTCATAAGCTATGGCCACGGGGGCTGATGAAGCCGAGTTATCATCACAAGCTGCATGTGATGGGCAAGACAAAGTCAAAGCCGTAAAGCTAAAGAATAAGATCAGTCTGGTCCCACAGTTCGATACATATACAAATTTGGTAAAAATGATGGAGCTTTTTTTATTTTTTATTTTTTCATTTTTTCTTCGATTAATACACGTAAATCATGTCTTTAATGGCCTCACTCACACACTCGTTGTCACAACTTGGTCTTGTTTTCAGCGTCGCCTCCCCCCTAAATCCTAAAATTATAATTTTTTTAATAAAACTTATTTTAATGAAAAATTATAATTATAAAAATAATTACAAAATTTTGGGGTTTTATAAAAAATCTCCTAAATTATTAAAATTTTTGGATTTATTTTTTAATAAATAAATTCAGTTATTTTTATTAAAATTTTGTAAATTTATAATTTTTTAATAAAAATAATTATTAAAATTTTACAAAACATAAATTTAATAAAAATCAGTTGAGCACCTCTGTTTGGGATTTATTTTTTACTAAATTTAGGGATATTTTTATAATTATATTTTGTTATTTTTCAAATATTTTATAAGATAAAATGGTCTTTTAATTTATTTAGGGGTACGATTGTTATTTCATTTAAATTATTTAATGGTGCTAGTGTAAAAGTGACTAATTGATACAAATTTAAAAAGAAAGATAGTACATAGAACATGTTAGAATTTTGTAGTTGTTAGATGAACATAATGCAAAACAAAGGTGGTTTAGTGATCATTTTTCTTATTATATATCTTTATTTTGGGGTTGGGTACTACTATGTGATCCATCGGAGTGTTGCCTTCTAACAATCTCATAATTACTTTAAAAGTTCTAAAAGACTGGTCGGAATTGGAACATATCAAGCAATCTTGAAAAAATTACAACTTATACTATATTGAATTATTTTAATGAATAGTTTCCATGGAGGGTAACATACCGTGTCATTTTGATTGCTAGACTATATGCGTACAAAACTCTTCACAGAATGTTCTTCTTACAGTCGAGATATTTCGAGAGCCTATGATTTTTCTATTTATATACTACAATTTAAAAGCAATAAACGTATATAACCCGCAGATTACTAATTACATGGCCCACGCATCATCTTCAATTTTTTCTAAATATTTCCAATCAAAATGAATAACTTTCAAAGTCCTTATAAAAAATAATACCCACTTCGCCATCCATTACTTGTAATATTAAAATTGCAAACAAGAAGTTATGGCGGTGTGATTAATTTGTTTGATATTATTAAAGTTTATCTTAAAAGACATGGTTGAAACAGAAAGCTAGGCCAAAGTGAAACAATATTTTTGAGCCCCTTCCTCAATGTTGGTTGTTACAATGCAGTCGTCCATATGCTGCCGCTTGTCACTGGATATATTGTATTACAAACTGCTAGAATGAACAAAAAGTTAATAATTAATTTGACCCATCTATATATATATATATATGTAGCTCATTGAGTCGCGTTTTTTTGTTTTATCTTTTTTTTCTATACAACTTTTCTGTCTACTCTTTGCCGTCAAAGCATAAGTTAATTAACTTGTCTATATTTATTTTACTTCTCTAATGAGATCGTTTGGCTGTTTTGATAGAACGCAAATAATCAATTTGTCAACAACTTCAGTGTCATTCTAGTACGATTTAACTGAGATTTGCACATAATTAAATGCCTGCTTTGAAATAATCAATTGCTTCTACGTACCTTGATCAATCAGATACAGCCACAGCTAGCTGAAAACCAATTGTATTTCCAAGATTTATCAATGGATATACCTTTTCTTTGGTTGCTATTCGTTTCATTTTTTCTTTTTAAGTAATCAAGTTAAATTCAAGTAATTATCTATAATTACAATCTTCTATTAAATTACTTCAAGTCATTTTCTTAGATGGCACAACAGACAACTCGCCACTGCCACATGCTGGTTAATGCATAAGAGCCAAAAATTTGGCTCTTATTACACGAAGTTATGAACAATAAATGGCACCATAATCACGTGGATTCGCATGAGGTTCACCATCCACTTCTCATTCACTAATTTCTTATTTCACAAAGTGCAACAAAAGGACGAGGAGGAAGCTTTGATAATCAAAGAACTTCCTAATAATGCCTGCTATACACTCGTGCAAAAGGGGTCCTAATGATAATGCACGCATCTCCCTTTTGGTAGGCATATATTCTATTAGAGAGGTTGATTAAGCAACATTTTTGTTAGTTAGTTAATTAATTATGTATAACACTCTCTTGAGTTCACTTAATTTTTCCTTTTTAAACTCTGAACTTGAATATAAATATGGGATAGTTAATCAGTTTGATGGTGTTGGGGCTCAAAGTATTGTTCTAAAGGTTCATTGGCAGTTATCAAGCATTAATAATGCCGTTGTAAATAATTTATCATTGAAAAGAAGAAGAGAATTATTAAAGAAAACGAAAGAGTGTGTCCTTGTTCTGAGCACTAAAAAGCAGTTCGGTGAATATTTGAACTATGCGAGGAGTGCGAGTTTGGATTCAACTAATCCGCAGCAGCTGCGACTGGATTGACTTCTTAAAATTCATTATGATGGCAAAATTATTATTATTATTAATTTTTGATAATTATTCAAACAACTACACAATTATTATTGTTAAATGAACATAGACCTCGTACTGAATAGAATTTTAGAAATTTCAGAGGAATGATTCTAGCTATTATAAAAGATGGTTAGCAGGTACAGAAGAAGAAGGATTTGACTTCCATCAATTACGTGGATCTTAATAATAATTATCAATTTTTAATCAACCATAACTTGGGTGTTAATTTCTGTAACAGAGTGGGCAAATACAAAAATATAAAATTTATGGGGTTGTTGAGCGTACATTTGGCATTGTACTATATATTTTTCTGGCATCATGTTATTTCCATGCCGGGCACGAATGGTCACGTTTACTCTTATATCTACTAATTTGAGAACGATATGTCGCGACTCATTTATATTCAAATTTCAATAGGAAAAAAAAAAAAAAAGGTCCAACTCTCAAAGGGGGCCTTTGAAGTGGCTGAAAGCAAATTAAACCACCGTTTCATCAAATATTGCATTAACTAATTTGATTGCTTATTCGAAAATCGTTCATGGGTCTACTAGTTTTCTTCCAGCGTAATTATTATTTAGTAGGCACAGAAAATTGATGTGCGTAGGACCCTTCTGCCGCCCCTAAATGTCTTTATGCTTTTGCTCTTAACAATTCTCTTGATTTAATAATTAGCTCTAATTCGATCCAGTAGTGGTGCTTCAATGGAGGAATTAAATTCGTTTACAGGCTCCATCGCAAAGCTCATCTTGACGTCTCACATCGATCGTTGAATTATACAATTGTTTAAAGAATCAAGTTCGAATAAAAAAACTCTACTCTCTAGTACAAATGCACAATATGCGCGGATGAATTGGTATTATTATTATTATTATTATTTATCCATGCATAAAAGCAAGTGCCAAGAAAAATACACTTCCATGCATGTACCAACCAAATTTAACATCAGAAAGACGAAGGTCAACATTGTTGACTGGATGAAAAAAAATTAAAAGGTACAGTTAATTGGCCTACCCAATGTAGAAAAAACTGAAACTGAAACCCAAAGTCACTTAGTTTGAATTGAATTGGCGAAAAGTTTATATGTATTTAATTAGTGTCGGCAGAAAGTGGTCTAAATTGCTGGGCATGATGTTTACAGAAAAGGGGCCTTGAATCATTCACCCATGTCAAGAGCTCAGCTCAGGTGCCTGTGTCTGCCTTGGGACAAACACTCATACGTTGCCGTGCCGTTTGCCCAAAACACTTTTCCCTTGCCATTTATTTATTTATTTTCTTCTTCCTTTTGTAGGGGCCCGTGGCTGCCATAAATTATGACATGAGCTCACCCACTATGGTGTGTGCATCTGCTAGGTGCTATGGATATTGCCACCATAAGCCGTGGGCCTTCATGATCGCCCATTACCCTCGTCCAAAGTAAGTCACTCATTTCATTGCATTATCAAGTTTCAAAGACACTACAACCTGCGTAGATATCTAAAATGTATCACCGCATAAGATAAGCAAGTTAAATTAGGATTCAAATTTTAAACCATAGGAAAAAAAAAAAAACTGTGATGGATTTCATGATTAAATCAATCCTTTCAGGGAAGTTTTCAAAAAGTGTAAAAAGCATTTCCATATGAACTTGTAATGTAAATTGATAATACAATATAACGCGATTGATATATTATATTGTAATATTTAATACATGTTTATTGTATTATGTTACATTGCATAAGTACAATGTTTAGCTCTACATTGTATTGTTATAATTTTTAAGTATACTATGTTTGTTGCTACACTATATTGCACTATTCTATATGTTTTTTTCTTATGATTAATTTAAATTATATGTTTGGAAAATAATATTTATTAGTGTTTTAGAAAAACATTAAATGCTGAAATCTTAAACTTTAAATTTTTACGTCAGTATTTTTTATATAAATGTAAAAGAATATGATATTTATTATAGAGCTGATGTAAAACTAACAAATTCTAAAGTTTTCAGTTGCACAACATTTATTTATTTTTTTTAGTGTTTTCCAAATGCATACCCTACAAATATAAAGATCAAAGCAAATAATCAAATCAAATAACCTTTAAAAAATATCACAGCATAAATAAATAGTTAGAACTTACAAGATTTATATAAAAGTCATTTTAGGACTATTGTATAAAAGTTTGCACATGCTACAACGTAATGACAAAATAATAAAGTGATAAAATAGTTGTTGGTAAAATATACAGTGATGTGATGGGAAGATATTGAACTTTTTGAGGTAAAATCTCAACTTTGTTCCTTGCTCGCTAAGAAGGCTAATTTGACTGTGGAAAGTTCAACATTTCTTGAACGCAAATACTTTTAAGGGATGCGCTTGGCAACGGCATTACATTGTATTGCATTGAATTAAAATACTATTCTCTAATAAAAGGGACTTGAAAAACAATATGATAGGGACTCAAAAAACAATGAATTCAACTTCAAATCCATTTGAATGGAACAGACAATAGCAGTACTTGTGCCCGTCAATTGGCAAAAAAACTCAGGTTTACGGGCTTTAAGCCCAACCCACAACGTAAAATTATGGATATGAACTCAAATTTTTAAAACCGGCAATAAGTAGACTTAGACATGGACTCATGCAAAAAGCTTGGGCCAGAGCCCGGGCTTTATATTTTATGAATTAAAAATTTTTTAAAAAAAAAAAAGAAGAAGAAGAAAGAAAGAAACGAAAGCAAATTTCACAAGTCACAATTCACAAACGCGTTTACAAATGAAACAATCCCTAAAATTAAACAGGCTGTGCACACACATCCCTCAAGCAGCCATCACTCATGACTCCACGAGTATGACCAATCATCGCCGATCGATCCAGTAGCCACGAGTCGCGAACCCAGCCAGCAACCACGCGAAGTTGCGAACCCATTGTAGCAAGATTTCTTGGCGTATATCGAGTGGAAATCCCTTGCGCATGACGAGGTGGATAAGAAGTCAAAGGAGATGGAAAAATCAGTTCCAGATTATCCTGGAGTCGCGAGGATTCTAGAGATTCATTGGTTGGCCATTATGAGGTTTAAAGGAGACATTGAGTTGTTTTTAAGTGTATGGAGTTTTGTAGGTAGGAGAAAAATGGAAGAATGAAGAAGGTGATTGTTTTGTTTTCTTTCTTTTTCTGTCCGTTTGGCCGGCCAGTAAGTGGAGGAAAAGAAAGGAAACATTTTCAAGTGGGAGGGTGGTTTTAGGAAATGAAACTTTCTTTAGTTGTAATTGGTGTGTTTTTTGGTTGCTGCGTAAGAGTAGAGAAATAGCAGCAGATTTCAGTTGTTTGTTAGAGTTGTTGCTTGAACAATGAAATTGTTTGAAACGTTTCATGTTAAGTCCTGTTACGATTGTGCTTTTGTGTATTTTTTTATAGGAATCTGGAATGGTTGTAATTGTAATCGAGTTTTGATGCAACGTAACTATGTTTGTATGGACGTATGGGTATATAATACTATAATTGTTCCAATTCATCCTCTGCTGGGTATTTTCAGACTCCCAGTAAATGAGTTCAAGCCCGGGCCCTAAATTGCCATCCCTACCGAGAGTTAACGTGCATTCGAATCATAAAAGACTAACCCATTTTTGGCTGCAATATTTAGTTGCATTGCAATACATTAAAAAGGTCGCAAGTGCAATGAAAGGAGTATAAAATAAGTCTATGGAAAGGTTGTGTTATATTACATTAAAATATTATTCATATTTAAAATTTTAATCATTTTACTTTTATTATTCAATAAATTTTTAAGAAACTAAATTTATTAAATATTAATTTATGTTTATATTTAAATGAAATCTAATTTAAATAATAATATAAAATATAAATTAACCCATATTTTAAATAAATAAATGATCATCCATTATTTTAGTTTTATTACGTAAAATCATTTTAATTATTTTACTTTAAATATGTAAAACGTATTTTAGTTACGTGACCGTTTATTATTTGTTAAAATACTAAATCTAAAATTAATTTTAAATTAAACAATTATATTCGACATTAATAAATAAAAATTAATTCGTAATTAAATGTAAAATTTCAAATTATATTATGTTGTATTATACTATAATATATAAACTTTAATTTTATTTATAAAAATTTAATATTACGTTGCATTATAGTAATATAATAATTATATTATATTATCATTTATAATATGATAACTAGTTTCAAAAATTCATAATATAAAATTATAATGTTAATAAGTTAAAATAATATTATGGAAAATGCAGATAGAAATTACAGCCAAACAAGATAGTCTTTGCTTTAATCACCTTTATGCAATGTCAACTAAAAATTATTGTCAAATATAGGTTCATATAAAAATAATATTTTAACATAGTACAATGTAATATAATGTAAGCGAAAAGTATTATTTTAAAAGTAAGGATAATGGCCATTGATGAAATGGAGAAACCGAGAAACCGAGTGAGTTTAGTGAGACAGACATAGAGGAGTGAAGGCCTGGGTGGATGGAAAAAAGTTAGATTATGTGATTCGAATTGGTTTGCTTCTCGAACAAACTTATAATTAGGGTGAATAAAGCTCTATAAGTGACTCCTTTTTTAATAAAAACCCAACATAATAAGGATTGAGCTGAAAAATCAAAAAGTATAAAATTAACACACATCATTTGAGTTTGTGTTTTTTCTTATCTTTTAATTTTGGCATTTTAATAAAGCAAGGAATTATCACTTGCTGTAAATCTACACTTTTTTAGATATATAATGTTTGCATCAAGAATTTGGAAACATAAATTATAGATCTTAAATTAATGTGTATTCAAATTATAGATCTTAAACCATTTTTTGCTACAATATTTAATTGCATTACACTGCACTAAAGAGGTGGCAAATGCAATGAAAGAATATAAAATAATCCTATTGGAAGGTAGGGTTTATGTTGAATTGCATTAAAATACTGTTTATATTTTAAATTTTAATCCTTCTACTTTTATTATTCAATAAATATTTAATAATTGTAAATTATTAAATATTACTTTATATTTATATTTAATAAAATTTAACTTAAGTAACAGTATAAATTATAAAATATTAATGAAACCTAAATTTTTAAATAATACATTATTTTAGTTTTATTGCAAAAAATCATTTTAATTATTTTACTTTAAATATGTAAAAAGCATTTTAATTACTTAACCATTTATTATTTACAGAAATACTAAATCTAAAAATAAATTTAAATTAAACAATTATATTTGACATTAATAAATAAAAATTAAATCATAATTAAATTTAAAATTTAAAATTAAATTATGTTGTATTATAATATAATATATAATTAATTTTTTTAATAAAAATTAATATTATATTTCATTATAATATAATATAATATAATAATTGTAATAATTATATTATATTATCATTTATATAACAACTAATATATAAAAATAAATTATGTTATATTATAATATAATTTTAGGTCATATTATAACATTTTATTATTTAGTGATAGCATTTATTAAATTATTTTTATAGCATAAAAATTAATTTATAAAAATAGTTATTTTATAACTAGCTTCAAAAATTCATAATATAATATTAAAATATTAATGAGTTTAAATAATATTAATGTAAATGTTGTGAAATGCAACTAGAAATTGTAGCCAAACAAGATTGTCTTTGCATTAACCATGTTTATATAATGCAACTAGAAATTATAGTCAAATATGGGTTCATATAAAAATAATATTTTAATACAATATAATATAATAGAATATAAGACGAATAGGATTGACAAAAAAGCTTGAGTCGGCTCGATTAGCTCAGGCTTGCCAGCCTAAAGCTCGGCCCACATTGGTTGGGTATGAATATAGCCAAAAAATTATAAACCTACATAAATTGGGTTTAAATAAGAGCCTAGGAAAAAAGTATGGGATTGGTCTGTATTTTTTTATTTATAAATAAAAAATATGATAAATTTAAATAAAAATTCAAAAATATTAAATTAATATAATTTTCTATATTAATATTTATAATTTATTATATTGTGTTACTAATATTTTATATATTGGACACTTATTCTATTTAGTATTAAATATTTATCTTTAATTCAAATATTTTGTACTTTATTAAGAATTATTTCATAATTAATAAAAAAGTCAAAATCCGACCCAGATCCAGGCCAAGCTCAAATTAGATCGGCTTTTGAAAGGCCTGATCTTATTTCAAATAATGTGCCTGCAATTTGCGAACCATACTCATGGAACACAGTCCGCAAATTTGAAAGTCAGAGGGCTCCATTTCCGAAAGAAATCAAGTGTCAGAAATTAAAATTTCGCCACATCCTTTAACCGCGTTTGTAGTCCAACGGTTAGGATAATTGCCTTCCAAGCAATAGACCCGGGTTCGACTCCCGGCAAACGCATATGCGGTAACTTTTGTTTTCCTAATTTAGGTTACCCAAATTTGGCAATTGGCCCAAATCCCTCTAGAAAAAGACAGCGCTTGTTTACTGTCGCGAGTGTGCACGTGTGTGGACAATATTATATCCCACTAAGATTCAAACAAATATCGGCACAAACAAACACTGGAAAGTGGAGGTGGAAGCGGAGACGTTCTGCAACAGACACGAAAATGGAGAGCTGTTGTTCTCCTTGTACCAAATCATCATCGGCATCGCCTTTTTATCTTTGCATCGCCGACTCTCCGGTCTCAGATTCGCCCTCAACTTTCCCTAAATTATCTGTCTATTTATATTTACAATACATGTTTCATGTAACATGTTGTCATTTACTTGTGTAATTCTAACTCGACCTCACATCACATGCTAACTGTATGCTCCATGTACTAGGTTCAAATGACTGCATGAAGTTAGTTGGTGCAACTTTGAGTTCTTCTTTTTCTTTTTATTTTTTTCAAAAAAAAATTCATTTGTTGGATTTATGGGCGTTTAATTAATATATTTATTTAACTGAATAAACTGTAATGCAGGGTTTTGGTAGAAAATTTACTAGGAATTCTTTAAATCATCAATTGCTGTCATCCTCATTGCCCAAGCCATTTCTTCAAGTTGATAATGCTCGGAACACTTTTCTTTACCGACGCAGCTCTTCTAATTTTCCTTCAACAACTTCTAGAGGAACCATATCAGCTGAAGCTTGGGACTTCGGCAGATTCTTGAAAACATTATATTTCTTCAACGGACCCCCTTCTCCTGCTAAGGTATCGAGTGTGTCTTGTGTTCCAATTTTCTTGTTATCTAAAGTTGAATTTTGTTTTGCCTAACATGGATTGTTGTTTGGAAGTTTGTTGAATTTCTAGTCAAGAAACTATCTGGTCCGTCACCCAAAGAACCGGTGAAGGCCATGGAAACTTTGGGCATTGTCCTTGTAGCTGGAGCCACTGGTGGTGTGGGTAGAAGAGTAGTTGACATTTTGCGCAATAAAGGGTTGCCTGTCCGAGTATTGGTACTGTGGTCTTCTTTTTTTAACTTCTTTTGTTTTTTTTGAAGTTTTCCTTGTATGATATTTGCTTATGTTGCGTTTGCATTTTTCAGGTGCGAAATGAAGAGAAGGCAAGGAAGATGTTTGGCCCAGATGTTGACTTGGTAAGTTAGCTACCCCTGTATATTTAACTACTGTGGTAGTGATGCCTAATTGCCTATGCCCTTGCTACATATGCCGGTCGCAGTCTTTCACCAAAGTTGCACAATTCACCTTTTAAATTTATATCTTTTGTTATTAATGTTTCATCAGAGGTTTGATGATATGATAAAAATGTGATGTGTGCGGCAACATGTTTACATAGTTTCTTGCATTTTCTTTGAGTAGAACTGTTTAGTTCATCTGTATAATAAGATGAAATGGGGAGCTTGCTTTTTTGAAGATCTGTCAACAAAGCTTAGGAAGTTGGTATCCCATTTAGGTTGATTGAAACTGTAGATCTTCGTCAATTTTGACATAATTAATTCATTCTCCATCTTTTGGCATGAAGAGTTTGGTCTGTTGCATGTGACTCATGATATGGAAAGTTTCTAGTTTGTATTGGCATATAATGAACCTGTTGTATTCAATCCTGATGGTATTTTTGTTTTCCGATTTCCATGCTTCTAACACCGCTTCTGTCTGTGGAATGTCAGATTGTTGGAGATATTACCAAGGAGAACACTCTGATCCCGGAGTACTTTAAAGGAGTGAGAAAAGTTATTAATGCTGTTTCAGTCATTGTTTCTCCAAAGGACGGAGACACCCTGATAGAGCAAAATACAGCCAAGTAAGTGCAGAAGCACTTCGCTCATGATATTTATCTAATCTTTCAGTTATTTTATTCATATTGACTTAAAGGTTACTCGCCAAATATTGCTTTTGGTTTCATTCTATTTAGGTCCTTGACATCTAAACATTATGTTTTGCAGGGAATCAAATTTTTTGAACCCGAGGTGTGAACAAACTTCTTTCTTTTGTCTATTTGCGAGATTGGTCCTTTGAAGGGATTTCTTTTGAATTCACTTGTTTGTTTTTAGCTACAAAGCTGCAATTTTGACCATCATTTTATTGATATAAACAGATTAAAGGTGATTCACCTGAAATGGTGGAGTATTTGGGGATGAGAAATTTGATTAATGCAATAAAGGGGAGTGTTGGACTTCAAAATGGGAAACTATTATTTGGTTTCGAAGGTAGAGTTTTAAGTAGATTCTAATTGCTAATTAAATTCTTTTAATTTGTTTCATTACAAGGCATTGTGTGTACATCCTGTTGGGTTCCCTTAACTTGAATTTTGACTTGAAATCATGACTTAATTTTTCTTGGTATTGGATCCATTCAATCTAATGGCTTAGATGTTACACACACAGAGAGAGAGAGAGAGAGAGAGAGAGAGAGAGAGAGAGAGAGAGAGAGAGAGAGTCCTGCAAAAGGGGGTTTATTCAGAGCAGGTTCCATTGGTTGAAGGATAAGGTAGAAAAAAATAGGAGTGTCATCTTTGAGATAACATAGAAAGAGATGGATGGGTTGGTCTTGGTAGAGCACGAATATATGAAGTATGGTCAGGAACAGGAAACGGGAAGAAACTTCATATATTGCTATGGAAGTCACTAAACAAGGAAATAGGACTCCTAACAAGGTTCATGAGTATAATGTTCACTATCTATTACATTCTTACAGCATCTATGATTTTTACTAGCTGTCTGTGGTTCAATTGAAAGTCATCTTCAGAAGAAGACTTATCCTGTTATCCAAGAAGCCAAAATTCTTGGTGCCGGGCAGTATTAGGTGATTAATGTGCCTGTTGATTTCAATCGTTGAGCTTAGTAACCTATTGGTGTGTGCTATCGTGTCATGTAGATCCGAATGCTCAGACACCAAACAAAAATATTCTCGAACTCAGCTTCTCAATGAAGGCTAATTCTCTTTTTGCTCAATGTATGTGAATTGAGTTTCTAGTTTTCTTTGATGGATTTTGCAGAAAACAGTCTTAAAGAACTTCCTTGGGGAGCTTTGGATGATGTGGTTATGGGGGGTGTTAGTGAAAGTACATTTCAGATTGACCGAACTGGTGGTGAAAACGGTGCACCAACAGGGCTTTTCAAAGGTTTGTTTTTGTCATTTCCTATTGCCAATTAGTGTTGTTTTGTTACTATCTTTGAGATAATATTAGTAGAAACATTTAATTGTTTTTGTTTTCGACTTTTGGCTTGCTCATTCAGGTGTTGTTTCCACTGCTAACAATGGTGGCTTTACTAGTATCAGGACAAAGGTATGTTGAAAACTTCATTTTGAGTTACCCATGTCTCTGTATTATAAATGCCTTACCTTGCCCTGTGCTGCTCTTTCCTTTTTTTTGGGTGCCATTAGATTGAAACTATAAGTTTCACACCAACTGCTTCTATTGTGAAATAGCTTAATTGATTTTGTTCAACTCAACTTAAACCAGATAAGTACCATGGTTGATGTTGTTTCTTTTTCCTTTTTGTTGAACGAACTGGTAATGGCCCCTTAGTGCTTTATTACCAGGAATAAAAATTGTCTTCAATTACTGAGAAGCAAAACATACAAAACAAACTAATAATAGTCTTTCTTTTGGCAACAGGATAAAGAAATCAATTTTAATGGTTCCTTATCGGGTGTTAGTGCTCTCTTGGGTTTTTGTAATAAACTTAGTAATTTTACTTTCCCATGTGGGGAAAAAAAATGTTTCAGAATTTTGCTGAGCCAGAGGACCTTTCGGCATATGATGGTCTGGAGCTGCGCCTAAAAGGGGATGGTCGACGGTATAAACTTGTTGTCCGTACTACTAGTGATTGGGATTCTGTGGGTTACACAGCCAGCTTCGACACCGTGGAAGGCCAATGGCAATCAGTAAGTAGCCTCTAGACTGTTTTCATATCTGTGGTGGATGATTTGGTCCTTAAATCTGTCATCTATATTTTCCAGGTACGGTTGCCATTCTCTTCTTTGAGGCCTATATTTCGAGCACGAACAGTGTTTGATGCTCCGCTGTTTGACCCAAGCAATATTGTATCACTGCAGGCATGTTTGTGCATTTACTATTTTCTCTACATCTGACCATGCCAAGTCCTTACGTGTTGCAAAATTATTACAGCTCATGTTCAGCAAGTTTGAATATGATGGGAAACTAAACCCCACTTTTGTGGAAGGAGCATTTCAGCTGCCTCTGTCAAGCATACGGTCTTATATAAAGGATCCTGTTACTCCCAGGTCTAAATGTTCATTTTACATGGCCTATCTTTTATGAGGTTGAATATAGTTAATATATTAGGCATACATATACCATGTTAATTATTTATTTATTTTGTGGGGGCATCACTTGTAGGTTTGTTCATGTGAGCTCTGCAGGAGTTACTCGACCTGAAAGGCCTGGACTGGACCTAAGTAAACAACCTCCTGCTGTGCGGTTGAACAAGGAATTAGGTTTTATTCTCACATTCAAGTTGAAGGTTAAATTCTACTCAATGCATGTAGTTTGATTATATCTGCCATTAAAAAATTCACGGAGATTTCAGCACCTAAATTGGGTTTTGAACTTTCAACATATAAAATTGGCTTTATGTTGCTCTTTCCTGACTACTTGTGATAAGCTGCAAGTATCTCTCCCTAACTCTCTTCATTAAGCAATATCTGCATATGAAATATACATACTGTCCTTTTAAACTAGCTTATCATATCCCCTTTTTGAACAGGGAGAAGATTTAATTCGGGAGAGTGGTATTCCGTATACCATTGTGAGGCCTTGTGCATTAACTGAGGAGCCTGCTGGAGCAGATCTCATATTTGATCAAGGAGACAATATAACGGTATTAAGTTTTATTGCGCAATAGTGCACTTAAGTTTTGATGATGAACATCCCAAAATTCTTAAGAGAAAAAGTAACACCAGCTTTGATATTGAGTTCTTGGGTTGGAGATATTAAATTGCTCTTTAAGACTTAAACCGTACTGTTTTGTACAGGGGAAAATATCTAGGGAAGAGGTTGCTCGGATATGTGTTGCTGCATTGGAAAGTCCATTTGCACTTGACAAAACATTTGAGGTCGTACATCTGTTAAAGGAATAACTATTATTTATAAGAATGTAGGAAGATGACTTAGTGACATGGTTCTTTTTTAACATTCCTCCCGTTGCAGGTTAAGAGTACTATTCCATTTAGTGAGCCATTTACAGTTGACCCAGAGAACCCACCCCAAGAGAAGGACTACAACATATATTTCAAAAGGTTGAAGGATGGCATTACAGGGAAGGAGAGTCTGGAACAAAGTCCTGTTCCAGTCTGATGCCCTTGTGTGCAGAAGTTCCACATTCACACTACACCTTGTAAGTGCAGTTAAATGGCCATTATACTTTTTGGGGGATGAACGCAGCATATTGCATATTCAAAATTATTTGTTGATTCATTATATGCTTGTTAAGGATGTCTACGGAATCATTTCCTAAATGTGGCATCAATGGTAATGAGTTTATGACCTGCGATTTCTTCTATGCTTTATTTTACTTTTTTATTAGTTTACTAGAACACCGTTAAGATTTATACAATTTACTGGTTTTCAATTGCAGGAATTTCCCCAAAAACTGAACAAGGTCAGAGGCTCAAGAAAAATAGAGGTTAGGAAGAGAACTGCGACGTTAGTCTATGAGGATGTTGTAAAATACTGGTATAGTTGAAATCACTACTCTGTCTGAGATGGTGATTAGGTCATGGTCTGTATATTTTGTGTAAATGTATGGGAAAGCATACAAGTAAATACTAACAGAAAGTAAAATATGAACTTTAAAGCACACCTGTCTTGCTTTTTGGTTGTGACCGCACGTGATGGGCTTTCTACATGGATGCAATTTGCCACATGAATGTACGGATATTAATAATAGATATTGATGGTGTGTATATTAAATTAAAATCAGAATGGGCTAAAATAAAAATATAGAATGAAAATTAAAATAAGTTGTTTTTTTAAACTGTAGGAATCGGAATCATAATGAGTTGTATTGTTATTAATGTGTTTATTTTATGTTAGAATCAAAATTGGAACGAGTTAGATTATAAAAATTATTAAAATATATTTAATAAATTATTATTATAATTATTATTTTTTATTTTAATTATTATAATAATTTATTAAATTTTTTTTATTAATAATTATTGTTAATAATATATTAAAATATTAATTAATTATAAAAATTCTTATCATTAATAATAATAATAATTAATATTAATATATTAATTAATTATAGTAATTTTTATCATCAACAATAATGATAGTGATAGTGATGATAATAAATGTTGCTGTCTGTCATAAAAAATTGAAAATATATTAATTAATTGAAATAAGTATTTTAATTAATTAATTAATAATAATAATTAAAAATTCAAAATATATAAATTAATTATAATAATTATATATATTTATTAATTAATTATAATAATTTTTAATTAAAGATAAAATAAGTATTTTTAATTTTATGTAAGAGTAAAATAATCAATTATGAGAATAAGAGGTTGATTCTCACTGCTTTAGATATCATTATTTCATTCACCACTTTGGATGGGCTCCACGGTTACAATTTTAATTTTTACTTTTATTTTATAAAGTAACACTGTCAGTTATTTCAATTCTTTAATCCTAAAAATAAACACTGTGATCCTCCTCTAATCTTACCATCACTGCCAGAGAATTCTCCTGTTTGGCATGCTTAACTTATTCAACCATGGTCCAAAAGCTAATTTCATTTACGTGTATATTGGTGCAAATGAAGAAAACGAATACTTAAAATTGTTTTGTGTCCTTGCTCCTTGAGGCTGACAGTGGTAAGGAAGAGAAAGCAAAAGAGGTAGGAAAAAGTTAAAGATGGAGAACCTCTCAATTAGATGCACAGGGCGCAACACAGCTGTCTTGGCGCTAATAAAAGTCCAGCGTTGTCTTAGCCAATCAGCAAGTCTGCAACCGCATGCTGCTCTGAGAGTCAAGAGTCTGAGCCCATGCTTATGTGATTCCCCAGTTCCCAATTGCCAGTTGCCATCATCTTCCTTTGAAAAGAACTACATATTCAAGACACCCAGAGTGTGAAGACTGAAAAGAAAGGGTAGCAATAGCATTAATAATCTTCGCTGTGCTGCTCCGTGAAATTTTCATGAGATGTTTAAGTACAATAGATAAGAATCTGGAAAAATGATTTAATAAAATAAGAAAAGGTGGTAGACTAGGAGTAGACCTGTAGAGCGTGAAGCAGTGTCAGGTCCCAGTTGGTGCTGGGGGTTTTAAAGGCCTTGCCACTAGGCGAGGGGAGTACTGTGATGCTGATGGAGTGCTGACAGGTCGATGTTACACAAATTCTTGGATTCTGCATTCTGATTGATACGTACTGTTGCCTGCCTGTTTGTTGGCAACTCCTCTTCGCTGTTCCAAGATAACTTTCTTCTCTTGTGGGACCCACGCGACATTGCCCATATCTACATGTAAAGGCTATAACTGTCTACCCACAAAATGTATGATAACATGAGTAAGTTTGTGGCTCTCAAGCGGGGTTGCTCTCAATTTTTTTTTTTTTTTTAACTTGAAAATATTATTAAATTATATAATTTAATAGTATTAAGAATTAATTTTATTATTTAAAAATATAACACATAAAAAAAAGGGAATGAATGCGTTGGAGAAAAATTATATATATATAATGAATCCCCATGCGTTATTCTGTGCGAGTCAACGCAGCAACTAGAGTCATCTTATTGAAGCATTGACCAGTAGATCTTCAACGTGCATCTTAACTTAAGATAAACAAATTAATCAAATACACATGTCTATAGTTAAATGCATACACAAATTGTTAACTTGATGAACCCCACGATATCGTTGGTTGCATGGATCATATAACCCTCGAAAGGATTCGATGAACCCCACATAGGAAGATGTGCTCGACGCCTGCGTATCGAAATAAATCTCATGTGCCGATAAAATAAAATATTACTTTCCATACATCAACTTATTGTTTAGCCAAAAAAGGTGAGAGGTGTCCTAAAAAATTTAGGCCCTGAAATTCAAAACATTAATTAAAGTGAAACCTCAAGTAGTAATGCTACCCACAACAACCTCTATTCTTTATGAATGATTGCACACAGCCATACACGTCCTTGTCACTGTTCCTACCTCGCATTTTCTCCCTGTAAATTATATATGAAACACTAGCTTCAATTTATCTCCTCAATATCGCATTCATAATATTGATATACACATCTATCATTTATCTTGTTGGGTGTCTGTCTGTTGAGTTCAAATAATTTCCTCTAATCTTGTGTGCGAGTGTCAATGTCAAACTCTGAAGCATCATCTTCTTCTTCACCTAATTCACTAGTACTGGCCGAGTTTTCTCCTAAAAAAATCCAACTGGTTTCAAAGTCCGTATCGGACCGGTTGCTTCAAAAGTTCTTTGATGCATCCGAATATGACTTTGATTATGAGCAAAGTGGATTATGGTCACCTCCCCTTAGAATAAGCGTTTTTATGAGCTCACCCGGTAGGATTTTCACTCAAGAACAAATGCTTGAAAAGCTCCGAAATGTTAGCACAAGAACACCCAAGAAGGTTGGTTTCTTTCTTTCACTAAATTAAACATTCAATTAATTTCCTTCTTTAAACTCTTCTTGTTTTCATTAAGGAAGCATTATTTTAATTATTAATTAACTTGTTATTTATTTGGCAGGCATTTTTGTGCTTTTAAATCGATCAAGGAGAGCTGAAGGCTACCAGTTTCATCTTAATCACTACTCTACGAATATATGTGTGGTTGTTATTACTATTATTTTTTCTAAGTTACTCTCTCTCTCTCTCTCTCTCAGTCTCTCTTGGTGTGGGGCGTGCGGAAGCCGAGGAATCGTCTTAATTACTTTTGGCTGGCTGCTGCTGGGTGATGTAATTAGTTGTATATATGATATATCCATGTTAATTTTCATAAAAAAATTGAGTACTGTATTGGAACACGCACATATATATTGTCATTATAATTCCCAGTTTCTTTGTAAATTGCAATGTTTAATATGGTTCTTTTTTTTTTTTTGGGTGGGGGGTGGTTGTTGAAGAGCAGATGGGTTATAAGTTATAGTTAATCTATATGTTCAACAATTTGAGGCTTGAAATTCTCTGCATAATGGTTCTCAGAACATGTGCACTACTCCTCTCAATATATTAATTCCAGTTAATGAACAGTGCCGAGGAAATTACTTGATAACTCCATGGGCAGCTGGTAACTGTTTCATTGAAAGATTGAAAATTTTGGTGATTATTAAATACAGGATCCTAGGAGTCATGATTTAGGAGACATTGTCTAACTTCTGACAACTGGGTTGTCATTTGTAATTTTTCTTTTCCCTGTGCAATCGCCAGTCATGATTAGTTACTGTTCTGTTTGTTTAAGCTGCTGCAAATAATTTGGATCTTTTAATTATTATAACCACATGCAACACCCGGGGGCCATATATATATATATATATAATTGATTCAAATTATTTTGTTAGATATTGTATTTTCCCTAAAGTAGTATACGTTTGAGCTATTTGGTTCCATAATTTTGGTAATTTTGTTGAGTAAATGATTTCATCATGTGAACATGCATGTCATTGGATACTGGTAAATCTCAGTTACCGAATTCATCAGAATCATCACGGTCGAGAAATAATCAGATGATTAAAGAATAGCGGTTGGTGATAAAGGCGAAAAGCAGCAGGGAGATGGTTCATTTATAAGTTTTCATTTCACGTGCTCTCGGCAAAGACGGCATCATTTCTAGAGCAAGTAAAAGTAAATAAATTAATCATTTAAAATGATAATAATAATAAAAGTGAATAAATTAATGCACTTGATTGGCCATATGATGATAGGTTATATGATGTATTTATTTATGGGAAATTTACAAAATTAGTCCAAAAATATGGCCATAAATAAATACATCATATGGCCAATCATATAACAAACGACGGTGGGCAATCAAGTGCATTAATTTATTCACTTTTATATATATAACAATCTAAAAAATTGAACATTCTTATCACTCCAAAATCCTGCAGCATGGTCTTGACTTTTCCGGCAACAATCGACGGTGGTTGGATGGGCATTCGATAGAAGCTTCATCTCCAGCATCATGGGGCTGCATTTCCAACACTTAGACGACAATTGGACAAGCGATTGACAGCAAGTTAATCTCCAAAAGCATGTTTTTCTTGGTTTCATTAAGATTGGACCATCATTTGAATGCAATTAAATGTATGTTTCATGATAGATAAGTATTAAGGTTAATTTTCTATGAATTTTGAAAAGTATATTAATGAGATTATGATTTGAGAAAAATGACATGTGAAGTGTTTGTCGAAATGTCTATTAGATTTTTTTATGTCATTTTTTATAAATTATGTTGTGGGCTGATTATGTCTTGGTGCGAATATGTGTTCAGCAAAGCATAACAAGTGATTTTAGTGTGACGGGTGTTGTTTTGATTTAGTGCGATGGGCAATTACCACCTAGCAGACAAGTGCCTGTCACTCAAAATGACAACAACATGCTTACTTTGATTTTGAGCAATGAGTGCTTGTCGCTCAAAATCAAAGTAACATGCTTGTTGTGATTTCGTGCAACAAGCACCTGTCGTTTAGGAGACAAGCAGTTGTTGTTCAAAATCATATTAACATGCTTGCCATGATTTCGTGTAACAGGCACTTATCCCCAAGAGATAGGCGGCTGTCACTCAAAATCACAGCAATACGTTTGCTTCGATTTTGAGCGACGCACGCCTGTTGTTCAAAATTACATTAACATGCCTACTGTAATTTCATGCAACAAGCATCTGTCACCCAAGAGAAAGGCACTTGTCGCTCAAAATCACAGCAAGCGTGTTGCTGTGATTTCATGCAAAGGGCGCTTGTCACCCATGTGATAAACGCCCGCTGCACTAAATCAGGGTAACACCCATGACACCAAAATCACTTGCTCTGCTTTGCCGAACATGGATTTGCACCAAGCCACAATCAACCCACAACACAATCTATTAAAAATGAGATAATGAAATCTAATAGGCTTTTCAGTAAACATCTTATGTGACATTTTTCTCAAATCATAATCTTAATAAATACTTTTCAAAATTCGTATAAAATTAACCCCAATACTCATCTATCATAAAATGTACATTTAATTACATTCAAATGACGGTTCAATCTTAATGAAACAAAAAACAAATGCTTTGGGAGATGAAGCTGCCATTAAATGCCTATCCAACTACCGTCGATTATTGCTGGAAAAGTAAAAACCGTCCTGTTGGATTTGGAAGATAAGAATAGGTTTAGTTTTTTAGGTTTTGGAATGACAAGGCTATTGTTGTCCAAAAATGTTGAAATTGGCTACATAGGGTAGAAAATGTTTAATTGGCTAATTCTAAAAGACCCTACAATTTTTGGGCTATTTTTGTAATTTCCCTTGGGTTTTTTTAAGTTACACTTATTGTAATTTACAATTAGATAAAACAATGTTAAAAATAAAAAATAAAACAGTGATATCATATGGAGTAATAGGTGAAATTTGTCTAGCTACATGTAACTTACGAAAACTATTATTGACACTTCTACACAATAGTATGTGTTCACAACAAAGCTTTATATATGAATACAGACAAATAAGAAAAATAATTTTTTCAAATAGAATATTTACAATAGTAGTATATAAAAAGTTAAGATGATAAATTTGCGATCAGAGATTAGATATGGATTTTATATTATAATAAGCTAATTTTTTAAAATGAATCAATGAATGTAATAATTTTCTTTGTGGAGAAGGGACTAAGAAATTTTTTCATCTACTATTTTTTAGATTATAATATTTTTAATAGAAATTAAAAAGGAATATTAAAAATCAAAGTTTCTAACATTAAATAATTAAATTTTTTAAGAATTAAAAAGTCAAAAAAATTATTTATTTTTCTTGGAAAGACTTCTAGTGAATGAATTAATGGTTAGATTATATTATTAATTTTAAAAGATATTTATTAATTAGGGAATATTAAGAAAATATCCAAAAAATAAGACTTTTCAAAATATAGGAGCTTAGACAATCGCTTTGCTCACTTGTACTTAAAGCCACCCTTAAATGAGTAATGATACATATCCTGACTTTTTTTTATCTCAAACTACTATTTCTAATTATATGGCATTCATTAATTAATTGGTGAGGATAATATAATTAATTCGCTTAGATTTTATAAAGAATTACCAATCAATAAATGAATAATATGTCATTTAAGATGAAATTTGAAATAAAAAATTTAGGATGTCTATTATTACTACGCTACTTAAATATATCATATCACGTTCGCGAATCATCACGCCACCAACTCCATGGTAAATCATTATTGTTACAGTTTAAAAAAGAAAGAAAAAGCAATATAGATCACATGACCACAAGTTGAAACTATGAATTACGGCCATGCCCAATGATAACGATTTTAAGAATTTACCACACCGTTGGACTTTAGTAAGACTGACCATCAGTGATAGACTCCAACGATATTTACCAATATATAGGGATCTAAATGATATTTTACCTCATTGCTGCGTGGGTGGGACTTCTATGATATTTTGATATAGGGTAGGCGATAATTGGGCCTGTCGAAGCGGTCCATACGCTCTTGCTCCGTGTCAAAAGTTGAAAAGTAGGCCTCAGAGAAGCCCAGCAGCTCTCCGCAGCCACACAGAAGCAACTGAACATGCTACTATGAGAAGAACATAGAAATGATTGCTTTTAGAATCGACCCATCAAAAATTCAATCAAGTATTTAATAAAAAATTCAACCAAAAGATTTTATTAATTTTTCTTCTTAAATATCCATTTATTTACTTATGTGATAAAAAAAAGTGAAAAAATATATTATTCTCTAAAAGATTCTTTAAATAGAAATTACTTAATATTATTTTAATCAAATAAATATTTTTTCAAAGAAAAAGTAATTGGTAATTAACTTATTACTTTATCTCTTTCCAATAAAAAGTAATAAAATATAAATTAAAGAAAGAGAAGTAACTCTACAAAATTAAAGAAAGAGAATCATTTCTTATTTAAAGAATTTTAATTTAAGTATTTTTTAGAGTCTTCAATATTAATGTGACTCTTCAAATAATCAATAAATCCTTATTTAAAGAGTTTTTTTAGAAATACTCTTACGTATCTTTCATATTTCGTAAAACATTAGAGAGAGAGATGCGCACAAAAAGTAAGTACTTAGAAACATTTGTCATTTGTGGTAAACGACTACATTTTAAACATTGTCCCCAAGAAATGTCCGAACATTTGAGAAAATTTTTCACTAGCAGTTAAGGTAAGTGCATATTTGGTATCCAAATTTCAGCAAGAAGAAGATTATTGGATGGGATAGATTCTGTAATAGAGGCCAAAAGATAAATTTGTCAAGATTCTTCTACAGTTGATTTAAAAAAAAAAGAAGAGAAAAAGAAGCACCTTCAATCTTGAAATTTTCTCTAAATTTCCTCCTAGCTCTTATACCAGATTCGTGCCCAAAATCCATGTCTATTATTATCACAATTGGCAATCGCCAAGAGTCCACCGAAAATTGACATAAATCATAATCTTAGAATGTCCAAAGACACCTATACCCTTGAGCCGAAGAAATCAAATGCCCACTAGAGTCATTTCAAAGTTCCCTAAACCCAAAAAGACATCCTCCACTTTCTCCTAATTTTCACTTTGGAATCCAGCGAAGCAGACATATGGTTCGCAGTGGTAGCAGTAGTATCACAACATTTTGTAATAAAAAGTTTTATTATTCATTCACAAACAGCACAAGTCTTTACCTTTTACTTTTTTTAAGACAGTCACGCAGATCTATTAAAACTCTCTCAAAGACTCAAAACAAGAAGAATAGTCCAAGAGAGTGAAGGTATAAAGTTGTAATAGCCATGGCTGGATACCGAGCTGAAGATGACTATGATTATCTTTTTAAGGTGGTTTTGATCGGTGACTCCGGTGTCGGCAAGTCCAATTTGCTTTCGAGGTTCACTAGGAACGAGTTTAGTCTCGAGTCTAAGTCCACAATAGGTGTTGAGTTCGCTACTCGTAGCTTGAATGTCGATAGCAAAGTCATCAAAGCTCAGATTTGGGACACTGCCGGCCAAGAAAGGTTTGTTTTTTACTTGTTGATTTTCTTTTTCTTCTTTCCCCCACTGTAATTCTACTTTTTGTGATCTGGGTGTTCGGATGTTTTATCATATATTTATGTTTTGTGATCTGGGTGCTGTATGTTTTCTTGAGCTTTCGTGGGCTGTTTGGTTGCTGAGAAAAGTGAGGGATGCATATTTAGTCTAGATCTTTTGGATTGTGATGTTTTGGTTCCTGTGATTCTTTGCCTTCGGGTGTTCTCTAGAAGATTGTCGTAAGGAGTGGATAAGAAAATTTGAGGTTATGTTGTGTTTGACATATGTGAGAATTGTAAATAAATCTAATCTTAGGTGTTATACTTGTGTTTATGGAGACGCTTTTGGTTTTTGCTGATCCAAGAGGTTTGTATTGAGTGATATTGATCCAATCGGACTTGTTGAATTGTTGAGTCGGTTATGTGGATCTATGCTTTGGTTTGTTTTGTTACCTTGCTGATTGGTTAAATATGAAGTGAGATTCAAGCTTTGTGTTTGGGAATTGTAATCTTGCTTTGTATTAGATAGATGTGACCAAATCTATGCAAAAACAGGATTGCATTTGTTATTCCTTTTCCATCCGTCATTAGGAGGCTGATTTTTGTGATAATGTTTGGGAACTTGACTCGTGACTTTTAGTTGAAGTAGCATTCTTGTTTGTGTATAGCTTTGTTCTAGTTCAAACAAGTATGTTTCCATGCTTTATACATTTGTCACTTGGAATATTGAATGTAGTATTACGTAATGTCAATGTTTCATTTCAAGTTCATACTATTTTTTAATGGTTTACTAAATGGAAAGCTAAATTGGCTGCATTAGCTTAATTTTGAGGTTCCCCTCCACGCCAGAACTTGGGGAAATAAAAAAAAAGGACTTCATTAGAATTTGGGCTTTTGGACTCTCAAAAGAGGTGCAGTTCCATGGTTAATGATAACATCACTGCTTTATGTCACTTGCACAAGGAATGCAGCCCAAGACATTGGTCAGCTTGCATGTGGAAGCCTGGAAGGGAATGTGTTGCTTACTGCCACTAGATTCTTAAAAGTTCTTGCTGGTGTTAGCATTTTTAGTTCAGTCGTAGAGGATTAATGAAAAATTATTCAGCAACTTTCTTTTTAGCAATACAATTTGTCCATGGTCATTGCTTCGTTTTCCTGAATATCTAAATGATTAGGAGGACAAGAAGAAAGCTAGTAAATTGCAAGTTTTGAAGTTTAATGCAGTGTCACCAAGAAGAAGTTTATCCACAATTTGAATCATGATGTCCAACATTGGTCGCTAATGTTACAGTATATGCGTAATAATTTCCTTGCTACACATGCAACAGTATGGGCAAATTCATGTACTGTTTCTAGTGATGGTTTTCAGTTGTGAGTTGGATACATGCTTAATCTGGTATGGATTATTGGCGTGATTTCTGATGGCAGTTTTCATGCCTAACACAGTGAAGATTATTGCTGTGCATTCAATTGCGAATCAAATATATGTGTAATATATTATAATTGCCCCAGTATATATGATTAGTCCTTTGTATGCATTATTGCTTGATTTAAACTCAGATCATGCTTTCATATCTGTGCTACCAAGCATGTTTTCTGCCATGTCCATGTTACCCTTAGACATGTATCTGACAATTTAAATTTCAGCTGTTTTCACAATCTAAAACCTCCACAAACTAGATGGGTACCAAATTCCTCAAAAAATAGCATTCAGCGTAATGACTATCCTCTTTTATGCCTTGCCAGAGTTTCCAGCAAGGCATTATCAGATGAAAAACCTACAAGTTTTATCTTACACTCAATACTACCCTAAAACTAAAAACTTTTCATAAACTAAAAATGGCATTATCAAATCCTGTAACTGCTTCCCCGTGTGACATTAGCCCTTTCGATCCATTACAACAACTTCCGTACCTTTACACTTTGAAACTATATTAGTTTGATGAAGAATTTTGATGGGATTCTCATTAGTTGTTCATACACAGGAATCCCATGCATGAGGATTACAGGGTTTACAGAATCGCAAATCCCATTGTGCCTATCAGAACTACAGATAGCATTATCAAATCCTGTAAATTAGTTTTTCAGTAAACTGCATTACTGGTTAAGTAAATAGCAATGTCCTTCTGAGTTTACAGAATTGTCTTCCCTATCCATGAACTTTACCTTTTGTGGCTTATTTTCATATAAGAACAAAAGTTCTATTGTGTTCAAGTTTACATTGCCTTGAAATCAGAGGCTGATTGTGTCTGTTGTCTTTGTCATGAGCTAATCTCTTTGACTTCATAGGTACCGTGCCATAACTAGTGCATACTACCGAGGAGCTGTCGGGGCACTTCTAGTGTATGACGTCACTCGGCATTCCACATTTGAAAATGTGGAAAGGTGGTTAAGGGAGTTGAGGGATCACACAGATCCCAACATTGTGGTTATGCTCATTGGTAATAAATCAGATCTCCGTCACCTGGTGGCTGTCTCAACAGAGGATGGGAAATCTTTTGCTGAGAAGGAATCTCTCTTCTTCATGGAAACTTCTGCTCTGGAGGCTACTAATGTGGACAATGCATTTGCTGAAGTGCTGACGCAAATCTACCGTATTGTGAGCAAGAAGGCTATGGAGACAGGTGAGGATGGAGGAAATTCTGCTGTACCTTCCAAAGGAGAGAAAATTGATGTCAGTAAAGATGTTTCTGCTGTGAAGAAAGGCGGCTGCTGCTCAACTTAATTGTTTCCTATATTTTTAACAGATGAAGCCGCTATGTTAGGCTCTGTCTGTTTTCTCTTCTCCATTATTGTGTAAAATTTTCTGAAAAGTGCCCTACAGTAGGAGATAGGTGGTGATTAATTTATCGTTCAGATTCAAAATTTTTCCGGGGACCCTTGTTTTTGGCTGGCTGACTAGGAGTTTATGTAGGAACAATGAATTACTCACTTCGGTATTGAGTGGGATCAAATTTGCACTGAGAAATTGTTTATCGAGAGATGCTTGTTAACATCCAGTATCCTATTTCAGTATTGTGCATTTTATTTTTCATTAACATGATTTGGTGTTGCCAAGTTTGTTTCCTTTTTCGCAAAATTGAAGTTGCGACCGGCCTGTGATTAAATGCTGTGCCAGGTTGGTTAGCAAATATGTTTTTATTAATTAATTAATTTTTAAAAAAGATTAAGAAGAGACCATAAAGTGAAAATTAACGTGCGGCCCATGGTATATGCACGGGGACCGGAGGCACCTAAAACTTTCTCACCCAATTTCATGAACATGTTGGTGAAAATTAAATTTTTCAGTGGTCGTTGTTGCACTTCTTAATTATCTCGCTAGCAGAGAGGTTAATACAAAGCCGCCGCGGTTGCTTTTATTAGCGGGAAGCAAAGATGATTTAGCTGGCATTGTACTTAATTTATGCATTCCTTCTATCCTATGCAATAATGCATAAGAAAGAAGACAATTGGACTTTTCTTTTCTTGCGATTAATAATATGTTGAACTGACAAATAATTGAAAAGCTTAATCATTAATATATTTCCTCGCTAACCACTCTCAGTATTTTAATACTAATTTTCTTAGCTGGTTAAGCGAAGACACAAGGAAAAGATAGAGATGAACAAATATAATTATATATTACCAAAAAAAAAAATAAAAAATCATGTGATCACACTCTCATTATTCAATGCATCATATATTAAATATGCCGTTTGATTTTGAATAGTAATGCCGCCTAACTGTCTGGAGGTGCAATCCAGTGGGATAATATCCAGCTATATTAACACCTAAAAGTCAAACTTTCTCGATTCGTTTGACTTTATGGGATTGGCCGGCAAATCATTTGTTTCACATCCAATCAGACTGTTGTTAGGATAGAACCTTCTTTCTATGTTCAATTACACGAGGTAAGAAATTGCTAGGCAGAAGCTGATCACCATCCCAAATTATATCATTTCATATCTATAATGATGTAACTGTAATTAAAATTTTTTAAAAAACTCATTTTCAAATCGAAAAATGACAAATTTTAATTCAAAATATTTTTTAAGAGAGTAGCATTACTCTGACTAATTTTACACTGTACAATAATAAAATTTCCAAGTTATAAGATTTTTCATCAACATTTAAAATTTCTTCCAAATAAAAGAATATAAAATAAACATATCGTTAACTGATAATTTTTCATGTAGCCAGCCAATTTTGATTAAAAACGAAAAGAGAGAGGTTCATCCGCCACGGCAAGTGGTTTGTTGCTTAATCAAATATCAAAGGCCAAATTAAAGCAGACAATTATCAAGTTGGCAATGGGGACACGAAGCGGACGGCTATGATGCTAACTACAGCAAGATTACGACAGAATGGCGAATTTATTTTTATTCAATAACTACACTGAAATCAAAGCCAGAGGAGAATAATAAAATCAAAAACTCGAAAAAGCCAAAAAATAAAATAAAATGCCTTTGATTTTTTTCGTTTTTGTTGTCCTGTTGTTATCTATCTCATAGCGCACGATACGCACGCCGTGGAATAGTATTAATGTAAGAATGGACACGTGTCAACAGATCTGTACCTCTGGTCCCAGCTTTCTGTGGCGGCGAAACACCACGGAACACTCCGGCAATTCGCCGAGATCGGCGAACAAGGACTCGTCCTCTTCCCTCATTGGAAAAAACATGGATAGGTTGTCACAATCGGATTGACTCCTATCGGCAAAAATGGGGCTCTCCAAGATGGTGGAGGTTGTCGTTTCCATTTCCCCGAACCACGTGAATTCATCCGCACTCGTCGTCATGAGCGCGTTATCATGATCAGCGAGATCCGTGAACTTCTCTTCGTGTTCCGGTTCGGGCTCGGGCTCGGGCTCGGGTTCGCGGTCGGGGTCGGGCTTGGCGGCTTTAGGATTGTGGTGGTGGTGGTGGTGGTTTCTAGAAGTAGAAGGAAGAGGCCAAGGGTGGTTGTGTTCACAAGAATAGGTGATGAGTAGCATGCTGGGGTCCACGCTGCTGCGCTCTACTTGTTTTCTCGCCGGGCAGCCTTTCGAGCTGCTACATCTATAATATCCTCTGCAAAATTTTGTAAAATACAATTATTTATATTGTTGTTTAATTTAGAGTTTAATTAATTCGGTGTACTCGTACGCGAACGCTGGGAATATATCATGAGAAATCAAACGAACGTTGGTGGTAGATATAGTGATCGGTAGTGAGTACAGACCTAGGATAAGGAGAGCCTTTGATGGGTTTCTGGCCATATTTTCGCCAAGCCCAGGAATCAGAGGGTGGGGCGCTCTCCCCTTTCAGCCTTGATCCCTCCACCTCCTTGATTGGCACTGATATTACTCTCTTCTGCATAGCTCGCCTGCTCATCATCAAAACCCCACTTAATTAATTTCATTTTTTTTTAATTTATAAATATATATAACTGTGTTCATAATTAATATTCATCTAAAATTAGAAAAATCGATCGGGTACTCATTAACCAACCCTAGTGATACACATTATTATTATTATTATTATTATTACGTAGAACAAGGTATAATTACTTACATATGTTCATAGCTATAGTATGTTTTTTATGGGACATTTACTCTTGTTTTTTTTTTTTTTTAATTATAACAAAAATAGAAAGTTAACTAACCTTTTCTTAGGGGAAGAAGTAGTAGAGGTCATCTTCATCATGTCGTTATAAGTGGAAGAAGAAGGCGGCGATTCGGAGCTGTTCTCCGGCGTCGTATCACTTTCTTCTTGCTCACCAGTAAATGGGTTGCTGTTGCTGTTGAACCTGCCGTCCATACCTAAAACCCCTCTACTATATATGTATCTTGAACGTTGATCGCCGCCTATATATCCTAATTAAATTTTATGTATATGTAATTAAAAAGAGTGATAGAGAGAGAAAGGGGAGCGTGGCGTGGCGGAGATTAATGTTTGATGATGAGAGGAAGAAGAAATGGAAAATGGGGGTGCTTTAAAAATGTGGGAGTACTCGTCTTGACAGATTGGTTTCAGGGTATTATAGTTTAATTTTGACATTATTTTATGAAGGACGTGCAAGCAAATGTGATATAATCCCTCATAAAATTATTAATTAAACTACATGAAAGCAACCCCCCCTTCCTCTTTTCTTCTTAAATTAATTTCTAATTTCTTTTAGAGCCCACTGATTGAGTTCCAAGTTCCCACTTCTCCTCACAATTTTTTGTTTATATATTTTGGATACCTTCCTCAACTACCAAATTGCTCGATTACGCCGCCCCTCTCGTCTCCTCTCTCAATATATATATATATATATATATATATACACTTCAAATATGTGTTGGTTTTCCTTTAGCAAGCTTCATTTCCCCCCTTTTAAGGGATTTATTGGTTATTTGGTTTGAAAGTTGTGTTTTCTTACCTGTTATATTCTATGTTCTATAATTGAGTCTTAACGAGTATTTTTTCAAGATGAATTATCGTTTTCTTTCAGACAATAGTTGAAACATTATTACTAAATTAATTAATTTTTATTATCACGCAAATAACAGGTAAGATTTCTCTATAGAAATAGAAAAAGAGAAGAAAAGTTGTATTTGGATATCAATGAAATTATAACATATATACGTTATTATCTTTTGAAAAAAAATCATTTTTTTTTCTAATTATCTGATTGTTTTGTCATGTTTATGTCTTATGATACGATATTCCCAATGGCTTGTTTTAGAGGAGGTTAACTAATTTTATTTAGTTGGACTCTCTACCTTGAATTCTATGAGAGGCTAGAAAGTAAAAAGATTGAATTGGGCATTCCCATCTTACAATCTTTTGTTTTTTTTTTTTTTTTATTTCCATTGTGATATGTCATCCAAATAGGGGTTAATATTGATTAATTCAAGGAATTTTTTAATCCAATTAAAATATATATCTTAATTTATTAAAAAAAGACCCGGCAAAATCAATTTTGAATTCATTCTATCTATTTACCCACAAGCTGGAAACTACATGACAATGAGGTCCAATATTTAATTTTGGAGTGCCCTTATCATCTATTAACAGTACCTCTTAAAATAAAAGGTCATGACTCTCTCTTCGTGAATTGAAAACAATGTTGATTTTAATATGGCCCTTACACTGGCAAATGAAAGAGAAGCTATCCATTAATTTAATCACTTTTAAATAAAACAATTTTATGATGACGAGCTCATCAACTTATGCACCCTCTTCACAGCTTTTATTCTCTGAAATTATGGTTATATGTTGAAATTGTTATTAAGAATCGGTATGCGCTATGTTTTGTCTGTAGATACAGTGACATATGCAGGTTAAATAAAGACTTAAAATAAGAATCACAATAATATATCTTATTGATTAAAAGTATTTACTTTTTTATATTAAAAGGAAAATCATCACCGTGATATCATCGCCTTTCATTTGTTGGTTGTGCGATTATATTATTATGCCATCATAGTACCATATATTAGATATTTAATATTTGAGGGAAATAATTGGAATCCATCTCGTCTCAGAGACCTGGAAGTGGCAAAAACAAAAGAGACAAAGAAACTAGTTAATTTGCTATATCAATGGTGGATTCATTGAACATTTATAAGATCACGAAAGAAACGTTTGAACTTGTATTAAACCACAAGCGATCGATAGGGCTAAAAAGAAAAAAGAAAGAATCTAAAATCTTGATGCCATTAACAGGATTAATGATGATTTGATATACCCAAAATTAAAAAAAATAAAAATATCTACGACTAGAATCCACATTTATTAAATTTTGACATGTGGTTTTAGATTGGTTTGTCATATATACATACATATATTTTAAAGGCAAATTTGACTAGGTCAGTAATTGACGGCTCTCTTTTTGTCTCTCACAAGTGGGAAAGCGACGAAAATGGCCAATCAGATATTTCTTTTTCTTGCATAAATAATATGAAAATTAATGGTCTTCTAGAGCTTCTTGATGCGTGAAGCAATCTGATGGATTCATTTTTTTTTTCTACAGCTGGGCCTTTTTTTCTATTTATTGTGCTTGAGACATGAATGACTTTTACTAATAAAATAATAGAAAACAGTTACATACTTGTGCAATTAATTATGTGTTCCCATCTCTGACTTCCCTCACCTACGGCATCTTTCGTGCTCTCTCTTTCTCTCTAATTAATCAATTATAATTTTTATTTGAATATATACTACATTTTCAATGATCACAAAGTTCCTCATAACTTCCCCTTAATTTCATAATAATAATATTATTATTATTTTTTATAAATTTATAGTCTCTTGAAAATCCCTCAAATATAATTAAGACTACATATGCTTTTCCAACACGAAACATGATCATGCTAGTCGTTAACGTTTTTCTAACTCACTCAGAAGTATTTTAAATGCGCATGTTGATCAGCAGTTTGAACATCATCTGTTCTGAAGATTTATGAGATTAACTTCAAAGCATTCGATCTCAGCCGGCACCCAATGGAATGTAACTCACATGTTGTCATGATCCGTGTATTATGCTATGACCAATCCATGGGGGCGGGCTCGAGGTCGAGGTGGATAAATAATTTGCTTCAGTTTGTTGCATTAGTTTGCTAGTCTAATTTCCCAAGCATATCCCCAAGATTTTCACAAAGTTTTATTTCCTTGCTTCTGCTTTTAGTCTTAATTACTTGCAATTGCTGAATTATACATTCCCATTTTTTGTGCCTTTTTTTCCCCCAAAAACAAAAAATTATTTGGGATGTCTGAACTGCAGACGGCGAGCCGAATGAAGCTATTAGAGAAATGAAGGGGGGGAAAGTCAAAAGGCATTTATTGAGAGATGATGTTTTCACTTGGTCAATTTGAGGAAAAAAAGATATAAAGAGTTGGTTAATTTGTAGAATCTGTAACTTACAGATTCAGCTTTGGCAAACTCTCATTACATGTTTTTTTTTTCTTTTTCTCTGGATATGTGTGATGTTGTCATTGGGTGTACATGTTAATTACATGGCAAGATATAGTTTTTACACAGAAGTCAAAAACGATGAAAATAACCATTAAACTAATAAGAAATTTTTAAAAAAAATTTGAGAAAGCTTCTTATAAGATATAATGACATTAATTTTCATATTATAATTTACTTTTGCAGTTCAAGTTTTTGATAAACTTTAATAAACATTCATCCATGATGTTAAACATACTGTCAAAGTGTAATTGTGATTTCTTGGTATAGAAATTGATTATTCCAACCCTCTACGAATTAAAATTTATCTATTTATTTTTTTAAAATAAAATTCATTCTTCCATATATGGTGTGATTTTTATGTTATTTTCCCCTTCAAAGTGTACGTCATTCTCTATTTTTTTTTTTTTAAAGTTTACTTTTTTTTTTTGATCGACTGTTCGGCTGTTCCAATGACTCGAAGGACCATTCTGTTTGGTGCGACTGCATTTACAAAATTGTCATAATATGTCTATTAATTTGTTATAATTAGCCGCACCGCAAGAATTTGGTAGAGGTAACGCAATGTACGAGAGTATATGAGAATATTCTTTGTGCTTGGTAAAAGTGTAATATGAAGCGTAGTTGGTACGTAGGGTCCTCGTAAGGCCATAATATCCATCGTATCCTTATCCGATAATGAATCTAATGGATAACGTCTGCAGTTAAACTAATGACGGACGGTCAAGATGATTATGACGTTTAATGTAGACTTTCATTTGTATTATAAGGACGTGGGACCCTTTTTATTATTTTACCCAATCTACTTGTCATTTACGTTAAAATTGAGATACTGTAACTTTTGATTTAGAGTTATTGTAAGAAAAATTATAATTATAAAATAAAAATTAATAATATATAATAAATATAAATTTTAAATAATAATATTAATAAAATTATTAAAGATATAATAATTTTTTTATCATATAAGTAAAAAATCATATCATTATAATTTCTAAACTACAAAAAGTAATAATTACTAAATATTTTAATATTATAATTTTTAAATTATAACTGTCTAACCTTAATCTCAAATGTACTCTTAATTAACCTCCTTCAAATTGTAATTAAGTAAGTAGTACTTTGTTGGTACTTGCAAGATGCTGCAGCATTTGTGTAATGTATGCTGTCGTAAGATTTTGTTCATAATTATCGCCTAATCGATTATGGATGGGTTTATTTCATCGTTTGGATCTTAGTGCTTTTTGGCTAATGAGAGGCACGAGTTATTGCATTTTATTTATTTATCTATTAACTTTTAGCTTGAATTTAGTCAAACTTGTGGAGCTCTCTCTCTCTCTCTCTATATATATATATATATATGGGGTAAGACTTCTTCCAATTTTCACCAGAAACGTTACCAAACGTTTGAAATATTATGTCCAACCCATAACTGAAGGAAAAAATCTTCTTCATTTTTTTTTCACTTTTTGTGCACAAAACAAAATGGATAACATCAACATGCTTTTATGGAATTGAATGTACACAGAGCATGACAAAAAGGAAAAAAATATTCAGCCCTGTTAATGTCACAAAGCAGGTGCATGCCATGGCTAGCTATGACTACCACTACCTTTTGTTTTCTCTGATCTTGTCCTTTAACAGAACACGAGCGTCAAATAATAATGGGAAAAAGTTTACATGGATCATTCATTCGTTCTAATCTTAATTACCATAGTCTTAATTACTATTAATTTAAGTTACTGTGTACTCACAAGATGTTGGGAACAAACAATTGGGCAGGCTAAGTTCTCTTTTCCTATATAATTAATATTTATATCTGCTACTTAATGGGTTAACCAATGCAAAATAATAGAATTGAACGTAGGATTTCCAATTAAGAAATATGTATCGCTTTCATCTGAATTTTATGCCCAGTTTCAAGAGTGACATTTGTCAGTTTTTTATTGCTGTTTGTTAATGAAGAGCAGCTATATAGCTGGATGTGCACGCAATTAATAGTTAAATTATATCCGTGCATCAAATTCCTACACAACACACCATCTCATTTTCAGTCATTTTCTTGGCTTCAGAAATGAAAAAGAGGAAATTAAAGTACATTGTTACAAGAAACTAATAATGACACAGCTTTCAACAAAAGTAAATTAAACTACGTACTTTTGAGTCACGAATTAATCAATTAACAAAATGAATTGATCGAAATCTAAGCTTTTGAATGTTGCCACTCCACAGCTTGTTTTTCAATTGCCTTTAGAATAACTTGAGCGACATCTCTAGCTTCCAGAGCCTGTTGTGGATTTTGTGGAACAGCAATTGCTTCCCATTGCAAAATATTAGTTTGATTAAACACTATCTTGTAGAACAATAAGACCCATTTCTTCAAATGCTTCTAATATTGAAACCAATCTGTTCTCACCCTTGTTGCACCTCACCCTTACTGTAAAATTTTCTCCAATCTTCTCTACTTTCACCTCCTGCTAATTGATTCCAAGCATAAAAGATTCACAAACTATTTTCTTTTTTTTTTGAAGAAAGAAGAAATGGCGACATGGAAAGAGAGAGAGAGAGAGAGAGAAGAATGGGGAGAAAATAAGAGACGATCGACCTTGGGCACATGAATGTGTTTCATTAGGTCTAAGTATGCTTTCTTGATAGCCATGAGGTTTGAATACTCTCTTTTGATTGCTTCCAACTTGAGTTTTAGCTTGCAAATGTAGAGCAGGCTATCCACGATGATGGAACTTTTTTTCACCTTAATTTAACAAAACAAGAAGAGGTCAAACATGCGAAAATGAAATGGCTTGAAGCAAAGTAATTAATGAACTTGTTCTATTGATGCAAATAAAAAACTTGAGTTTGTGAATATATATTACAGATTTGGAGTTGGTAAGAGTTCGCAGAATGTGAAGCTTTCTGCGCAAAGCTCTTCTCCTCTGTAGTCTGAACACCATTTCTCTCTTTGATCACTTTCCCTACCTCTCTCTCTCTCTCTCTCTCTCTCTCCCTTATGCTTCAATTGTTAATTGTTAAGATTTGATACCACTGGATGCTGGTGGCATGCCTTTTATATATAGCATGGGAAATGAGGGAGCGTTTAGTGGATGCATGTATCGTCTTGGGATCTTGGATTGCCAAAGCTAGTGTGTATCCGTTTGTCCTAAATGGATTTGGAAACCAGAAGGTTATTTATTTTATTTTTATTTTTAACACATTCCAATAGGAAACCCCTAAAGTACCTGTTATATTATAAAGCATTTATAACCGAGAAAAAAAAAAGGTACAAGAAACCGAAACAGATTATGCAATTTGAAAAGAAAAAGATGATAGAAGGAGGACTGAAAAGAGAAGGCATGCAATAATGAATGCTTTAGTTGGAGCCCATTATGTAGCATACATTGATACACAGCAGGATAGTGATGGTCTTTAATATTATTAATACAGAGCAAAAAGTCATGCTATTTGCTAAGGCAAAATAAAGTGTCGCGAACAACTAAAGAACATACTGTATCTGTAGGGAATTGGGACGCTTAATTAATTAATTTATTAATAATGATTAGGATTTTAATAGTTGAGTCATAATTATTATGTGTCGTTTATTTATTGAATAGTTAATTTCTTAATTAATAAAATAAATATTTTACTATCCACGGAATGAATGCTATGTCATTAAAATTCAAGTTAAAATTTAGATATAAAATATCTTATCATTACTTTTATTAATTTATTAGAGAGATTTAATTATAGTAATATATATATATATATATATATATATATATATATATATATATATATAATCTATCGCATGTAGATCTGAGCAGCAAATACAATAATAAATGATGATGGAGATCTTGGTGCCTTTAAAAAAATTATTTCCTATATATGTGTGCGTGTATTGTCACGGTAGATTGTACATATGGATGATAAAAACAGACAAGGGCGACGGGGACAAGTAAAAAAGGTTGTCAAAATTGTCACATACCATGTTTAAAATTTCGCATGGCGGGTATGTTGGAATTAAGTCAGTATATATGAATATGAGCGCGGTTTCATTGTGATTGAGAATCAGAGACTGAGTCAGCAGTCAAGACATATGTATATATAATAATGCAACACAAAAGCATGTAGAGATGTGGCATTGAAGACAGAATTCGATCACGGGCCTCTCGTTTGGTTTCAATTTGTCTCCCAATGGGCAGTAAGAGCCAGATTAACACTGGTGACTGCTGCCTAGTTGCTGCTCTCCCTGTAAGTTGCCGTAGATATCACATGCTCTGACACTCTCACTTCTGTTTTATTCTTTATCGTTCTTTCCTCTTCTGGGGGCCACCGGATATATTATGCCCTTTTACGAAAGCCACCCATCTACTTGCGACAAATCCACCTACGTACTGTAGGTAAATATCTTTTACCTTTCACTTGTTCTAATAAGATTTCGATTTAGCACCTGCAATTAAATTGTCACTGCGGGTTCAGTTATTAGAATCAAGACTTAAACAGTGAGGATTGGATCATCCCCTCTAGGCTTAGCTAGAAGAAGCCAGGGATAAAACTAAAAGCACCGTACTTGCTGCATGTGTGTATATATATATATATATATATATATATATATATAATGTATGTATTATAAATATAGACAATGCTGGACAGATTGATAATTTGTCAATCTTATTTCACAGGAAAGGCGTGCATGCGCCGAAAACGCATAAAGGCGAGAAAGGTGGGGCAATCATTTTGGATTGTACAGTACTTGCATAAATGGATTACATATCTACTTAAATCACTCTTATTTATAATATATAACTTTGTTTGTTATGGTGTACTAGCTAGCATTGCATGCTATGCTATCTCTTGTGATTGTGTAAGGCTAAGGCCAGAAGGGATCCTCTTTTCAGCTGTCTCCTTATAATCTGAAATATCAATGTTAAAAGCCCATCTTTTTCATCTGTTTCCTTTGTCTATTTCTGCTTGACACCTCGCTTTAAAATTCATTGGCTCAACTTTCTATCAAATTCTTGTCTACTTCCTGAGACTTTCTTTGCTTTCTATCTGCTCGTCCATGGAATCAGGAGTCACATGAGCTATTTTTAATTGGCGCCCCCAGGCACGAAGGCTTATGATGATGATGGTAAGTATTATATTTATTTCATCACTGTGATATATTATGTCTTAATACGCTTGGTCTTATTGATTTGGGTGTTTCTACTCAGTGTTATATATTAATATTGATATGGTGTAAAATCTTAGATTTTATTAAATTTTGAAAAAGTTAATAAGTTTTATGTTTTAATAGTATAATCCCATTATAATATTAAACTACATGAATTGATAACTTTTAAAACTTTAACAAATTTAAAATTCTGAATTGAATATGTGTGTGTGTGTATCCCATTGAAAATTGTGATCTCAATATCATGAATTATGAATAAGAATGAAATTACAGGACCAATCATCCTTAATTTGACATGCTAACTGCATGTATGCACTCCCAAATTAAGGAGATTTGGCTTGCAATTGATTAAAAAATAAGTTTATGATTAAAATTTCAACGAGGGATTATTCATGAATTAAATGCGAATGTCCAGAGAGTAATTAAGCAGCAATGCTAGCTGGTCATTATTTATCAAATTCTACTCGTAAATAATAAGAATTTATTGAATCAACCGACTCCAAGTTCTGGCTCCAATTCTTCTGATTATTTGCTGCAGCTTAGCTTCAGGATTAAAACATACCTAAAAAGGAATAAATTTCAGCTTGTCTTGCTAAATACTGATCTATAGATAGCTTCGAATTTGCATAATCATCATCTTAACACATATCCATACTGCATATCTCCTATTTAATAAAAAAAATTATGCAGTTTTCGTCTAACAACATCGGGGGGGCCTAAACTCACCAACATTTGATGAGAAATACTTGAATAGGATTGTTCCACCACTTCAACATGTTAAGGTGGTGGAACAGTCCACATAGTAGAACAGTGAATCTCACTTATATTTTTAATATTAAACTTAGTGGATCCTGAAGTGGGCACCCCTCTTTAATAAAACCCATAGTCGTAGAGAGTGGCATCACTTCACTACGGTGAGATCTTCAGAAGCTTCTCTCACATTTGGTTTGATGGAGTTTATCACATCAATTTATGATATTATAAAAGTAAACGGCCACTGCCATATCCAAGGGGTGGTGGCGCAGTTGGCTAGCGCGTAGGTCTCATAGCTTCTGAGTTATCCTGAGGTCGAGAGTTCGAGCCTCTCTCACCCCACTATGATTTTTTATCTTTTTTTTTTTTTTTAACTTTTCAACAGAAGTAAAATATATTGAACAATTGAGGCATTCTTCTTCTAGATATATGAACTCAATGGCCCAGCGTTTTGCTCCACTTGCATGGCGATGGTTTACGTGCATAGATATGGAACTTTTAATATGCGTCATGCCTGTTTACTTTGTATTCAGAGACTGTAAGATTTGCCTATATATATACATACTGGAGAATCTGGATAGAACTGAGGAAATTTTCATGTTTGCACTTTAACTACAAATTTCTGGCTATATGTAATTTATCTTTAATATATAACCATATTTACCCCTCTCTATATATATATAATAAGTTTTATTCAAAGCACCACGCTGTGACGCGCACATAATTTGCAAGATGAAAATTTGATCTTATTAAACAGTACAATGTCTTAAAGTTATTGGCTGCCAACTTGGCAATGGGGCACGATATTAACACACGGAAATAAAATTGCTTTTTCAATATAAAGCCTCACAAAGCATTTTCTGGATCACTAAAGCACGACTACATGCACCTGGTCAATTTTATATGTAATTTCTCAAGTATAGATCTTAAAATGTAAATTTTATATGGATAGAATTAAAAGACAATCAAAATGTAGATTTTAACACATTATTTTTTATATTTTAATATTTGAAAATCTATATTTTTAATCTTTTAACTTCACCCGTAAGAAATTCACATTTCACCGTTCGTACATAGATATTGTTGTCCACATAAAAGTGGAAGCTCTTTAAATATAAAGCTTCACATAGCGTTTGCAGCTGAATTTGGGCACACTTTACTACTAAAAAGTAAAAAAAGTGAAGGCGCACAAGTAAAGCTATTCTTGGCACATTCCAATCCATGCGCGCCTGCCAGCTAAAGCGTCCGTTCGTATGGTGAAGAGCCAAATTATATTATATTAATTGATACGTGAGGGGTCGACAAACCAGGAATTTGCAATCAACCAAGGCTACCCAATACGCAGCAGATACAACCTCGAGTTTCTGCGTTTTCGATCCACTTGAGTTGGCTGCCGGTCCGCATATCATATGACAGTCATATATTTCCTTGTAAAAGTGAGGCCGTGACTCGAATATTTAAACCATTTTGAGAACATTCTCTGGATCTTCCTTTTCTTTTTCTTTTTTTTTTCTTTTTTAATAGGGTATCTCCCTTTTCAAACCAGCCATTCTATCCTATACATATTCTCTTCGTTTTCATTTTTGTCTATTTAATTAACTTCAATTATCAAGAATATCGTTGTTACCCACCGGTACCTGAGATTATTAAATTAGTATCTCTTCAAATCAAAGTTATCATTTATTTTGCCCCGGAATTTTAAATCTGTTTTATGGCCAAATTACGCTATCTATCTAGTTGAGATGCCTTGATTCTTAATTACCGTACAATAATACATCTGGCAAAAAATAAATAAAGTGAATAGTTCAAAATAAGAACAGTGATGAAAAATTCTTGCGGCGATTAATTTATTCTTTGGAATTATTAATATTTTGGTAGTAGGCATCGTTAATAATATAGCATAGTCTTGAGCAGAAAAAGTAGTTGAAAGAAATTACAGTATGAAGACAATGAAATGGGTGTCAATATCATATCGTATCGTATAGAGACTATTGATGAGCAATAATTAACGAATAAAGTGGGAAGAGGCATGAGCGACACTGCTGTGACAGGCACAGCAGCGAGTATTGTGCCAGCATATGCTTCATCTACGATGGCATTAATACAGGCTTCCAAATGGCATCTCCCTGCAAACCAAACAACAGCCAACGATCGACGGATGAGCGTAAGAGTATTGATGGTGCATGCATGCAGTTACATTACAGGGCAGCTTCTCCATTTATTGGCATGCTGCATACTTATCACACTCCATCTCATATACACATATATGTTCTTCTGTCAGTGTGCCTTCTGCCGAAGGAGATTTACTCCGGCAATTCCTCTGCATTTAATTTAATAATGACGACACCATAATAGAGCTCAAATTTCTTACAAATTTATTGTCGCATTCGTTACTTGTTAACTACACATCCAAAATAATGTTTTAATTGTTTATTTAGAATAGTTTTTGTAGGATAAATGCACGCACGCTGACCTATCAATTGATTAATATGTAAAAGTTTGTTGACACAGACGAATATGCATGAAACTAGCTGGGTATGTGCAACCTCAGAGAGACGTACTCCACCTGCATGTATATTTCTCTAATATTAGAGAATGTATTTTTATATTTGTTAATAGCATCCTCACTTTTCTAAAATAAAGATTTTCTCATTAGATAAAGTTCTCTCTTTTTTCCATATATGTATACAGTGGTAATTTAAAATCCTAAATTTTAATAAAGTACGATATAAATTAGCAATAGTGTTAACAAATTTTATAACATTGTAAATTAATTGTCAAAAATTGTAAATGTATGTTCACATTGTTACCAATTTCCCCTCTACTTTAATCATGGATTATAAGTTCGGAAAAAAATTATTATAGGCAGTGTAGATAAAAACAAACATTTTTATCCATGTCCCGTTACTTTCAATCACATACATGTAGGACATGATTTTTGTATTTTTTCAGGTTCAAATTTGAGCTATATTTTTGGGTGTTGAGATACTATTTTAAAATTTACAGAAAGAGCAATGCAGGCGTTTTACCACTATGTTTATTGGATTTTTCAGAAATTTCATTTTCTTTCAGCCTGAAATTATAATTTAAAGATTTTGTCTAATTTTTAGGCTTGTTTATGGTTTTTTTAATTTTTATTTCTAAACATCAGAATTACATGCCTTCTTTAAGTCTT